>JABYQR010000519.1:0-23872 GCA_022592445.1 Cytidiella melzeri | reverse complement strand
AATGGGGAGCGAAGCGGGCATTGACGCGACGGGAAGTGCGACGAGAGTTGTTCGGCATCTTCAAAAATATAATGGTCTGGAAGAAAGAATCGAAAGTATAAGATTTATGTCGTCGTATTCAATCCACAACACTTTCCTTGAGAAAGTCCTGGGGATTGCTAATGGAAAAGTCGAATGTGAGTAAAAGTTTTCCACAAGTGATTCAAGACGAGTATGACCACTTGCAACTTCGACTTCTACCAGTCGGTATGATACGACGAAAACATAATGGCGCATGTAAGAAACACCACGAAGTATTGGAGAGTCCACAATCTCCGTGATACCAAAAGTAAAAGTGGACGACATGCCTCAAGAAATTCTACAGCTACAAAAAGCGGCGATTTCTAATTCCAGGACTGACTGACGTGCGCCAACACGAAGGTCCTAGGCCTCTAAGTCACGAGCTTAGAGTGCCACTCAACACTACCCTCCTATTGTACTACTCCGCCGATCTACCACTTGTACAAGTGGGAGCTTGTTCCTCCACCACCGGATTTTACACTGCGTGTTAGGCAGATTCCGCGTAATGCACGACTCGTTAAAGTCGAGAACCACCAAGGGTGGCTTAAGTATTCAGCTGGGTTGGGAGTACGTACGCAAGGGGCAAGTAGGTGAGGGAATTAGCTGTAGAAGATCAGTTGGGAATATTGTATTCGAAGCTGAGGCAGTCAACCAGTACAACTCTACTACTACTATGTGGCCAAACAAAGTAAAGTAGAGAAACTTACTTATAAGAAAGCTTGGGGGATACTGGTTGGTTGATGTCGTTGAGAGTGTGGATGTAGTTAAGTTAAAAGCCGGGGCTCATAACCTAACAAAGTGGAATATGTGTGCGAGGGGTAGAGGCTGTTAAGCTTCGAAGATGAGTCTTATTATTCTTGCTGCTTCAGCAGCTCTGCTTATATACATGTCTGTATCTACTTATGTAAGCGACTACTATACATGTCTACTTCAGCTATTCTACTGTACTACTAAGTGCATGACTCATGCATGACTCATGCTATGAGTGCATGACTCATGCATGACTCATTGTATGACTAGGTTCAGCACTTGTACCAGAGGCGTACATAATGAGTAAATGACTCATGCTAGTACTTGTCCTCAGATGTATGCTTTAGGCATCCACTGGAGTCATATGTGCTTTCCATGTCATTTCCTATGCTACTAGAACACAGGCGTACATATATGTATAGTATTACTACAACCCATATCTGTACGTCTCAGCTAATGTGATGGTTACTACTAGAGTTTCCATATACGGCTGCATAATTCCCATACTAAGACTGTGGGAATTCTGCTACCTAAAGCGTCCTTGTAATAAGGCGTGGGAAACTACATATCATATCATATTATTATATTATATAGTTTTAACAATTCCTTTCAAACCGGGTTATACAGGTATTGAATCTGTATATACACATCCTGACGGCAGGGAGGAAATATTGTGGCGACCATTCACAGCAGGTGACTTCTGAATCTGCATGTCTTTCATTCAGCTGATCTCACCGAACTGATAGCCCCACAATCACTTAACATCATACGCAAAGCATCAAATGAAGAATTTTTGGAAGCCTTTGGAAAAATATACAAGAAAGTACAAAAAGACGGACTGAGCGCAGTCCAGTTTCATGGGGTGGGCGACGATCGTAACATCATAACTCACGCCGTATGGGATGACTGGCGAGCTGTGTACCCGCACTGGGGGCACAGGATTGTTGAGATTTCCAAACATGATAAAAAAGAATATGCTAGATGGGTAGAAAAACTTCGCAATGACGGCGTACCTCTCAAACTACTAAAGGGTGAGGAGACATAAAGGGTCATGTACTTATGACAAGTCAAATCATGTATTCCCTGTTGACTATAGTCCTCTTACCACACATCTTCCGTTCCCGCCTGTACCTCGTCTCTACCACCAGTATATATCTGCTTGAGGTTGCTCGTGACGAAACAACACATCAGAATCATTTTCTTTGACAAAAAAAAACACCATCGTAAAGAAAAAATCGCAACTTGCAAGACAAAGCACCGTTCATGACTGCGACATCATGCAACGACTGAATTACCTGTACCAAGCTAGTAACGTGCTGCTAGGTTGCGCAAAGCCATTTTGAAAGGAATGACACTGTTCCTCCGGTGCGTTTTTTTCGATGTCCAAGACTTCTGGATTGTTTCACTGACTTGGACAGCAACAGCGAACCCCGTGGATTTGTCTAGAACGTACGTGAGGTCTCTGAATCTGATTGGGAAAAGCACAACGGTTAGAATGTGAGGTGTCACTAAGCCTCTTAACGTCCCTTCTTGTTGACTGAGGACGGACTGCACGAACACCGTCAAGCGAACATTGTGCAAGAAATGCACAATGATACTTGTACTCCCCAGCAACACCACCCGAGTCCGAGTCCGAGTCCGAGTCAGATGTACGTGCCACGCAAAAACTCTCACAACGTCTACTTGCTCACCCACCTTTTCTCGAGCTATACCATGAGGCCCTCACGAACATATCGGACCGTCGTGGACTTGCCTAGCATGCAAGACCACCCGCAGAACCTCGACTCCGCACACCTTACTCCCAGGATCTGGTAGGAACGATAACACGATCGGCATCTTCAATAGACAGAGGAGGAAGAAGAAGGGGCCATCTTTTGCACAGAGAGACACCGAGGGGGCATGTCCTGTTCAGAGGCAAAAAAACGAACGAACGAACGAACGAACCAAGTAACACTCGCGATGGGTACCTATGGACATTAACACACCCAAAGTCATTTTTCGTACTAGTACGTCGAAACCACAAGTGACAAGGCATAGAAAGCACCTTCACTGACAATCCTTGCGACTCACAGGGCTTTCCTAATCATGTACAACACCGCGACATCGTATACTAGCAACCAGCACCGACATCATAAGAACATATACATAGCACTCATTACACCATCGTCAACCCGAGATTGTTCGTTACCACCAACGTTGATACTCGCGCATGCTGCCCCGAGCCTCGGTCCAAAAAATTTCCTCAGTACCACAAGCTTTCGTGAGGTAACAGTTCGCACCACACGAGTGCGCTAGCTGACGCAGAACACCAAAAAACACAGGACAACACAACACGCTTGCAAACAGAGCTTGTCGTCGCATTTGTCATACAACATTTGTACACGACCCAACGTGGTACACTACCGCCTTGCAAAATGTACATAACCCAATCCGCGATACAAAACACATGATGGAGGGAGAGGCCAACCGAAGAAGAAGGGATAAAGATACAGTGTATACGTCCACAAGGAGCTTTCTAGAGCTTGACAGCCTTCAGACCGTGCTTCCAGAAGGTGAAATACGCTATCAAATACACAGCATATTAGCCAAAGAGAAAGAGACGCATGCAATGGGTGATACGTACGAGTCACACCGTCTGCGCGGTAGTTGAGAAGCGCAACCATACCCTCCGGGGTCATCGACTCGCCAGTATACTAAACCAAAACACACGGTCAAAACAACTCGGGGTACCAGCTGCACACCGCAAAAAAAAAAAAAAGAGGAATGAGGAATCGTACTCACAAACTCATAGTCCTTAAAGTTAGCCACAATATTCTTCGCAAAAACTTGTGCGCCCTTCTCAAACGCCTCAACATCCCCAGGGTTCGACTCGACCAACCTCTTCTTGATCTCCTTCATATAGTCCTAAACAGCCCATTGAGCATCTCCGAGAGAGCGGGGTGCTTTCAAAACAAGAACAGAAAAAAGAGCGCATACCTTGAGGTAAGAAAGGTACGCCTTCTTATCAAAAGACGTAGGCTGCAACCGGAAAGAATAAACGACATTGTTAACTTGCTGCGCCCCCTCCTCGAGTGTCTCCTCGTTCTCCTCCGCAGAGGGATTAGCACCTGTGGATGTGTGAAATGGGGGGGGGTTCGCTATGAGTGAGCGGACTAGCACAGATCACAGATCATTATCAAGGGGTTCACGTACCGATGTTGACATCCCCCTCCTTGATCGTGACCAGAGCACAATCGACTTCGTACGCTATACCGTCAACCTCCTTGCTACAGGTAGAGATCGAGTGCATTGAGTTGGAGACCACGCCGTTTCGGACACGCGTACTAAACTTACATGGGGAAGGCGTCAGAGAACATCTCGTCTCCGGAGATGACATCCTCGTAAAGCAACATGTTTTGGTGATGAAAGAGGAGGGAAAAAGTGGGATGAGAGGCGATGGTGGTTGGAGGCAGAGCACCGGTTCTCAGACTTTTTTCGAGGGAGCTCACGAAATCTTGCATCGATCTGCTTATCAGTCACGTGCACTCGGAGAATTGATGGCGACTGTCTCCTTATGGCAGTCGACGTAGTTCACAAGTCGTCACAACAAATTCTCCGTGTTAATACCAATAGGGAGGGTATGCGAGAAACACAAGGTCGCAGGCTACACTCGTATTGTCATAATCCCTCGCCTAAAAAATTCGAAGGACGACGGCGTCCAACATTCCAATCAACGTCGCCCCACCAAAGTTCAAACCGCAGCTGCAAACTTCCCCTTGATGATATCCGCAGCTAGTATTGAACTGGTCAGCACAACATCAGACACATCTGTCAACATGTCACTCACCCTGCTCAGCAATCCCGTATACAGTAGCTGTATTGTAAAAGAATGATCCACTCAGTCAATGGATGCAATGCCACAGGTACGTAGATGTATACTGACATTGCGTGTGAGTTCCCACATGCAGAGGGATCACAGATAAGTCGACAACGCGCAGGTTCGTAGTTCCATAAACCTTATACAGCGCATGCGTGGGTTGAGCGTCGACTCGGTCAAATGTAAGATACACACCTTCAAGTTGTGGTCTACGACACCTCCCTTGTCCTTCGGAAGCATGGAGCAGGAACTAGAGGTATCTGAAATGAACACTTAGTATACACCGTTTGGAGGGCCCAACATGAAGACGACGTACGCCAGACGGTGCTAAAAGTCTCCCTTATCCATTCTGTTCGTATGCGTTCTAGTAAGAAAGACGAAGCAGCCTCATACAATAAAACGTACTCGTGAGCTGTTCGTCACTTTCGATCTCGGGTCCTGGATTGAGTTCCTTTACTGGAGATTTGACTCAGCACAATGAGGGATATTAGTCATGAAAATCTACGCGCACCGATCATTTCTTTCATCGGAGACGTTTGAGCTACTTGACGAGCACGCTTCGCCATCTCGAGGAGAAGGGTGAGATCTGGGTCATCAAGATTCGTTAGGATCCAAAATTTCGGTTGCAACCTGAAGGCACATAGGAAGAGAGATCGTGATGTTCTTACCCACGTCCCGCTCAAAGTAGTGAGGATCTATCTCGGGCATCTTCTTGGGGTCGCTAGAGGTAGAGTGCTACGAAATCGTGAACACAGGGATTGCCGTCAAGAAATTGTACCGCTTACAATTGTTCCTCTAGACCAGGGATGATTCACCGCAACACAGAGGGTGCTGTACCGCCTTCCAGGCTCGGGAGGGTCTATGGAAAGCGCTCTCGTAAACTTTGTGTGCTATGATATCGCTACTGAAACACGTACTAGGATATGACATCATCCCGGGCATGCTAATAAACTCCAGCCCAGGGTTGGTACTGCCGGACTTGTACCGGTCAAGTAGCAGCGAATACTGCTCGAGCAGGCCGGGGGGAGTAGTCTTGGGGTCCAAATTGCCAACAATGGCCTCCATGGACTTGTAAATCTCTGCAGCCCGGGGGGTCACCTCGTCAAGCGTGACGAAGCCAAAGGAGGTAACACCCGTAGTAAAGATTCCTTCCACGTTCTTGCTGTGAACATACAGTACGTTAGGCGTCTCTCACCCGAACCTGTAGCATAGTTCAAGGTGCTCACTGGAGCTCGAGGTGCTTGGCATACGTCTCGGGATCACGAAGCATGTCAAGGGTATCGAACTGTACGTCGTCCTTGAGTTCTATCGCAACATGATATGTTCCACGTGAATGATTCGTCCCTCGCACATGGCGCACACAGATACGCACCGTAACTGAGCTGAGACATGATGTGCTCCTGGACGTTTTCTCCGACACCCGGAAGGTCCAGCTTGAGAGGGATTCCAGCTTTCTCGAGCACATCCCTTCTTCCAATTCCAGATAATTCGAGGATATGAGGAGAGCCGAGAGCTCTGTATATGTGTCAGTAACGAGGGTTACGAGAAAAAAACGACAATATCAAGAATACCCAGCGCTGACGACAACCTCTTGCTTGGCGTTCACTTCGTACACTTCGCCTCCATGCTCGAACTCAACGCTCGTAGCAATCAAATTGCCACTTGGCTCAGGCGTGAACAGTACTCGACGGACGGTGGCGGTAATGAGAACATTGAGATTCTCGCGGTCCTTGTTGGGAACATAGAATGCCTGTTATGATCACATGAGAACGACGAACAACTCTGAGCGGAGGGAAGAACTTACAGTGGTCGAGTAGGAGCGATGCGACTTTGAGTCGTGGGTTACTGGAGCAAAGAAGAATCCTTTCGGCTATTGATTGTTGAGTCAACCACAGCATCGAGAGTAATCACAAGCTTACATCGCCACTCATCTAATATGCTGATCAGCACACATTCAGCTCAGGGTTCGAAGAGCAGCTCACTGGATGCGCAGCAGGAGAGAATCCGTTGTTGAAAAACGCCTAGAGTACATGTTAGGAGGAGTTGCATTCAAGCTATCAATTATTTGCCTGTTGGATATGACGCTCGCCTTCGTCAATCTTGTTCGGGAACTGCAAACAAAGGGGGCCTGATATTCACGGTCTCAGACCATGTCTTGCACGCAACAAGGAGAGGAAGGCTACTTGCCGTCTCTTCCAATCGTATCGATCTTGAGATCTACCTTGTGTTTGGCCAGCCTCGAAGGCTCCCTAAACCTACCACAGCGCTCACGAATCAAAATCTATTCTCTTACACGATTCTCAATGGACATACCCCTCTGTGCGTGTGACAAAATGTTGATAGTTTTCCCAGCACCAGCCAGGGTTACCAAGAGCCTCAAAGTCTACAGTGACGAATCATGAACACTTGGCCGGTATGAGATCGCGGTCAAGGTCCTACCGTCAATGTCGCCACGGGATGGCTTCAGCCAGCACAGAAAGTTGATCCCAGAAGATCCGCCCAAGCCTTTGCCACTGATTGACGGATGAAAATGCAGGCGAACGCGAGAGCATGACGAACAACATTACCGCTGCCACACCGTTTCCCTGTCGCCAGCAAACTTCTGCTTTGCCTGACGAGAGCATTTGAGCTGCTTTTGTACCGTCGAGATTGGAGTGCGCTTACTAGTTTATATTCGTATGAATAGTTTGTGTTTGCAAAGTGGCTGCCGTACGATGCGGGTCGAGCTGAAGAGTAAGAAACATCAAGCTTGTACTACGACTACTCTTGAGCGCTCACATATGTCTGGCACATCAATGTGCGCCGCTCCTCCTTCCAGAACAAGTACGGTTTTCGTCGGATCCTCGGAGAGACGAGCTGCTAGAGTCAAACCAGCCGTCTGCAGAGCATGAGAGCTTTCCTACAACGCATACAAGCTTGACTTACTCCGCCGCCTACATGATACCGTGTGGTGAGCATGCGTGGCCCGCAGGCTCGTATGTGCCACACTCACCGAGGATGATATAGTCGAAAAACTGATTGGCAACGTCTTGGATGCGGGCTGTCATATTGGAGAGGAGATGTGAGGGGAAAAGACGCGTCGTTGAGGGACGGGCCATCAAGAGGGTCTTTATACTAACCTGGCGTGTCTAAATCGAGGCATAGATGTACCGCAAAGAGTCGGGCTTCGGTCCCCATCTGATGTGGACAAACCGAATCGTGACAGAACTCGAGCTAATGTCGAAGCCTTTTTCAGCGGTGCGAACCGCTGTCTTCGATCCGAACCGGAGGGCCTAGCGACGGAGTCCTCGACGGTTTCGTGAGAGAGGCGTACTGGTACTTGCAAAGTCTGCTGAGCTCGCGTACCGTGCACGCCCGGGCCTATGCTTTATTATATACGCTGCCAGTGATTCTTGAAGAGAATTGTTTTAAAGCGTAGCTCTACGGTATGTACCTAAGTATTCCGCAAGCGCGCACAGCTCCGCGTTCATGATGACTGGTAGAAAACGAAAACAAAGTCAATCGCCAGTACGTCTATGTTTGTTTGATGGTTGTGTCAGTAGTATGCGACACGCCTCGAGCCGTGACACAGGACTGACCTGGGTATCCTGATATTGTACAATTCTTCTTCTTCGTGTTTGCTTATTGTATGTCATGGCTGTACCAATTACGGGTGAATACTCATACGAGTAAAGATAACTTCCGGCCGGCACAATCGGATCAAACGCCACAAAGTCAAGCTCGGGCACGGCCGTTGGCAAACGTAGTATCTCTTTCACTGACCAACAACTCTTTCACCCCGACACAAGTCTGCACAGTGCTCGATGCTGCATCGGTTAGAGGTCGCTTGGGGAATACTAGAGCTCTCTACGCAATCTAATTACCAAGCTGTTGGCAAAGGGCGTGGCTGGACGCGTCCGTATTGCCTGCATACCACTGGCTGTAGATTCAAGAGCGCAGTAAAAGACAATTGTGCTGGTGAAACCCTCAGTTGCTTGTCGTCCCACATATCCTTTGTAGGTGCATGTTAGCTCTGCATCTGCGCCTATGTCCTCCGACATCTTGCGAAAGATCATCGTCACATGGACAAAGAGAAGGCCCCGCTCACGAACCATTGCAGGACTGGCGAAGTGGTCGTATCCCTGTCGGTGTCAGTCTTCCAGCTTGAAGGTTGCGCGTGGCTGACAGTATGTCGCTTCCTTGTTATCCAAAAAAATCTCTGCGTTTCACATTGAACGCTCCATCCTACAGACCCCAAATCCGACACATTGTGCCATCGCACTCCTGAAGCGCCAGAATGAGAACTAACTTCGGAGAATCTTTTCGAGTCGTCGCTCAGGCCTCAGGCTCAGGAGCACGAGGGCCATTTGGTATGCGAGCCGCTCTCTAAACGTCAGCTGCTGCGCCCGGAGAAGATGCAAGAATAACTCTGAGGATGTGAATATTGTTTTCCCATGACGGTAGGGCCCATGTGTGCGCGTACTCGCTCCTTGGTACAATATCAGACAGTTGCCGATGTGAAGCGTGGCTTCTACTGTCTTATCATACGACTCTTATTTGTTTCTTACAGCTTATGTTCTTCAACATCCACTACTGATACCGTGTCAGCTGTCGCCAATGCAGCATGGTTGTGTGATCCTTCTCTGCTTGAGGCTATGTGGTGTGGCGGGGTGCTTGAGGCCTAAGCACACGGTCACACCACACAATCTCGCTCTCCTCTTTGGTCGTTGTCTGAGCACATACGCGACTCCTTTCACCGACAATTCGCGTCTCTTACGCAGCGTGCCATGTGAGGCAGGGACGAATGCAGACCTTCGCAGTGTTGTAGAGACGATGCTGCGTCATCCGAACGAATCAGGCTAGTCCCCACGTCATTCTTAAGACAGTTGTAGGGAACAAAACATATAAAGACCAGTCAGAATTTCTCGTCTCTCAACGAACCGCTCCCCTCCTTTCACGGCCAAGAAACATGGCTTTCACCAGTGTCACCATCAACGACCACACCACGGCATCCAACCCTCGTCCTCACGTCATTTACCTCGTCGACGCTGTAGCAGCAGACGGCAAGACCACTCGTGTTGCAAAGCGGTACTCTGATGTAAGCAGCCACCTCGTCATAAACATACCGGCCGACTCACCTTCGTGACATAGTTCCTCGATTTGCACACCACACTCGCAGACAACGAGAAGCTGCCTCCAAAGCGCATCCTCGTAACCTCCTTCATCCCCTCCGCCTGGGCAGACGACAGCCTCATCGCGGAACGCAAGCTAGGACTCACTACATACCTCAACAACTTGCTCGCATCGCCACAACACCAACCCCATACCGCCCTGACAAGCTTCTTGTCCCAATCGTCCGACTCTGCCAAGGAGCTCAACCTCGAGGACGCCCTTCCGTCAACCCTGTCGCGTAAGGCTGCTTTAGAAGTCCAATCCAAGCTTGCCGCTGCCGCTAGTACCACCCCCATCGCCGCTGCGTATTATCCAGATTGGTCGGCGGACAGTTGGCCGCCTGAGAGCTTGGACTACTCCAAGTTTGACATCCTCTTCTTTGGTGAGCACCCAAAATCCAGTACGTCCTGTATGAAAACACCTAAATGATTATAAAGCCTTTGCGACGCCCAACGCTTCATCCGGTATCAGCTACGACAGCGGCTCGACGTCTGTCCTACAGAGACTTGTCACTGCTGCGCACAACAGTGGCAAAGGCACAAAAGTCGTCTTGTCCATCGGTAAGCTTGCATCGCGCGTGGCATAGAGTGTAATTCAACAGGGACTCACTATCGCTATTCACAGGAGGATGGGGAGGCAGTTATTACTTCTCTCAGGCTGTCAACAGTGCTTCCAACCGTTCTACGTTCGTCAACGCGGCTGTCAGTGCTGTGAATACCTATGGCTTGGACGGTGAGCATCAACAAAAGCACATAACGTATCAAACGCTGACGTACTCTTGTAGGCATCGATATCGACTGGGTAAGGACACACTTTGGGCTTCTTCCCAGCTCCGGTCTGACACGAGTTGCAGGAATATCCGAATTCCGAGGGCGCAGGAAATTTGCACTCCACAGCAGACTCTGCAAACCTCCTAACTTTCTTGACCTCTCTCCGCTCGGCGCTCGGGTCATCCAAGATCATCTCTGCAGCGGTCACGCAGGAGCCTTTCCTAGGAGCGAATGGTAGTCCACTCACAAACGTAGCTTCGTACGCAGCACAGCTGACCTACATCAACATCATGTGAGTAGAAGCAAGTCATACGAACATATCGAGCTAACGGAATGTTATTCGTCAAGGAACTACGATGTTTGGGGTCAGTTTTTAGCAGTAGCGGCTTAGAAACGGGTCACTAACGATAACCCTCATCTACCCAGGTGCATCTTCTACTCCTGGACCCAACGCGCCCCTAGGAAACTTGTGCGGAACGTCTCAACAGCCTCAGGCCAGTGCCGAAGCAGCATTCGCCCAGTGGACGGCTGCTGGGTTCCCAGCCAACAAGATGCTCCTCGGTCTTCCACTCTACGGGTACGTGTCGGAGAGTACGGCGACGACCTTGACCGGCATAGCGATCCCACCGCCTGGGTTCAACGTCCAAAAATACAGAGAACGTGTACTCGGATTGCCCACGAGGAACCCTGTACCTATGTGCCCTCTTGTTCGGGAGGCGTTCAAGGAAAAACCGAATTTCCTCGAGGGGAAGCACGACAGGACAAAGCAGAAGCAAAAGACGATCGAGGTCGAAGCGGGGAATGGAGATTTGAGTAGTTATTATGGACAACAGATCGCGTTCAACCAGATCGTCGCTCTCGGCGCGTTGACAAAGACCTCGAGCGGCACATACGTGCAAGCCAACGGATACACCGAAGGTAAACGTGCGTTGGCTGAGATGATGTAGCGTGTGTGCTCACAACGGTTTTTTTCGGATAGGCTGGGATGACTGCAGTGACACTCCAGTGAGTGACGGTTAGTGAGGACTTACCTGTCCTAACAGCTACATGTTGTAGTTCCTGTTCAACACGTCTCGTCGGACCGTCGTCACATACGATGACACGTACTCCTTGAACGACAAGGCCGCCTACGCCAAGCAGGTCGGTATGGCCGGTACGATGACTTGGTCGCTAGATCAAGTAAGTAGTATCTCCACTTCCAATTATTCCGCTGCCAAACTCACAAATTTTATCGACCACAGGACGATGGTTATACCCTGCAGACTGTGATCAGAAAAGCTCTGGGCAAGTAGACCTTTTCCCATGCGCATACAAGCAACCATGAATCACGCTTATACCCGCACAACATACGAGTTACGATACTGCGACGACTGGATGACGCCCAGAGACGACAATTGCATCAGATTATCATGTAGAGTATTATGATTCATATTTCGAGCGACTGATTCGTAGTCCAGAGTGAAAAGTGGATGACATATATATTTCATCCCAATTGCAAGCACAAGTACGACGACTTCGTATGTCTTTCGAGGTTTTGCGTGAAGGTCATGAACACAAACTCGCACACTTTACAAGCGCAGCACTCTGCCTCCTTCCCAATCAAGCAGAAACACCCGCAAAGCATTCTTGAAACTCTCCATCCCCATCCTCCCTCGCAAAAGACTGGCTCTCGACGAACGCGTCGAGAGTACACACCCCGTCCTCGTCAGCCTCGCAAAACTCCAAATGCTGTACCTCGTCTTGCACAAGCACACGCACCTTCCCCTCCACACTCTTCTTCCTCAACCCTAACACCCCGGGTCCAGTACGCGCTGTCACGGTACAAACCAACCTTTCAACGACAACCCTACCCGAAAACGGCACGATCGTGCTGGCCTTCCACGTCCTACTCGAGTCGGGTCCAGGGTTCGTCGGATCGAGGGGACGTGGTTGGCGGAACAAGCCGATGGCAGAGACGATAGCTGCGATTTCGTCGTCGTGTGTGAAATCTGCGTATAGAGAGCGGGTGAGTGGGAAAGTGAGTGGGGAAGAGTCTAACGTGCGGTTCGTTTGCGTCGAGTCGCGGACTGGAGAGTGGGTGAGACGGGAGAGGAGTTCGTTGATGTATCCGACGCCTTGGACGGGTCCGAGAGGTTGGCCGTACCTACTACATCGTGAGACTTTGGAAAATTGGAAAACGGATGTGTGGACACAACATAACACAACACCAACATACTCACCCTGTACCATAAAACTTGTTCAAGTCACCGTCGTAGGCGAACCCAGGTAGAGCGGTTGGGAATTGTTCAAAGAGAGTGCACCACGGGCTTTTTTTGAAGTTGAAGATCGTGTCGAAAGGGCACAGGCTGATGAGGTTGAAGACGTCGGTGGTGGTGAGGTTCGCACCGGGAGCGGCGGTGTTTAGACGGTTTGCGATAGGTGTGGCGTAGACTGCTTCCCAGGCAGAGACCTGCTCGGTTGAGTCGCCAGCGTCAGGACACTGGCTATCGTCGAGAGTGTCGTTTGTCTAGTGCAGGCATCGAGGGTCAGAAGGAAGCAAAAAACGATGACGGGGCTGGAACACTTGCCCCGATACCGAGGATGACAGCGAGATGGGGTTGGAAGACGTTTTGGCTTGCAAACGCAAACCCTGCGGTCCAGTTGTTGGCAGAAGCGACCACACGTGCGCTGACATCCGAACGCACAAAGGGAATGTCGTTCCCGTCGAAGAGCTTCGAGTAACGAAGGAAGGCCTCCTGACCAGCATCGAAGGATCTATCATAGCCACACCTCGTCAATAAAAGGCACGTGAACAACATGAGAAGAGATATTGCTTTACTGATCAGCGCCGAACTTGACTAGGTCGTCCGTACCCAGGTTAAACGTGAAACTCTTTACAAAGTCTAAACGAGAGTCCGTGAAGTTGGTCACGGTTTGGAGTTTGGCGAGGGCTGCTTGAATCTTTGTCGCAGCGCCAGAGGTGGGAAATCTGGCACCGTGCCGCTGGAGCTAAAACAAAATTTTGTTTACTGTGTGGTCTCATATTCTCTGAGAGAGCGATGAGATACGAACGATGTTGACCTAGTTCAGGTTCAGTGAATAAGCACGTGAGGTTTGGATAGTAGTAAACCGATCCGACATACCTGGTCGATCTGGCACCCACTAGGAGGCTCTTTGTACACAGCTCGAGCAAAATAGGGCGAATATTGGGCCCATTCTAGTTGCTCTCTTTCCGTTAACGGGAGGATAGGTGTGACAGGGTGGGGAACAGACATCGCAAACACGACTCGGATCGCGAACGGTGACATGGCCACCACCATCATCCAAGTGAACGAGAACATCGCCGCGTCCCTACCAACTCAGACTGGGAGAAAGCTCGAGATTCCATGGGGCTCCGGGTAAGACAGCTTTTATAGGCCATTGCAAGAGAGACACGCCGTGAGACATGGATTATTCCCTCGAAGAATTCGCGCGAGTTGGAGACATCAGTGCGAGTAAGGGCACGAACGTGCTCTTGTCCTGCGCACGTGAGGCGTGCGGGGTTTTGAAGTTATGCTTCGTTGAGAATGCATTATAGCAGCTCTGCAAGCCTGTAGAACGTGTTACATGTACATCTCACTCGCACTTGTACTCGGGTGGTGTTGCTGGGTACAAGTACCATCTTGCATCTCTTGCATATCGTTCGTTTGATGGGGGGGGGGGGGGGCCTGCAGTCCATCCTCAGTCAACAGCAACGGATACAAAAAGGGTTGGTGAAAACTCACATTCTACCCGTTGTCTTGTCCCCAATCAGCTTCACAGACCTCACACATACGTTACGTCCTTGACAAATCCACGGGTTTTGCTGTCAGCACATGTCCCGTTGCTGTCCAAGTCGGTGAAACATCCCAGAAGTCTTGGACATCGAAACGAGCACGGAGGAACAATGTTATTCTCTGACAATGAGTTTGTGGCACCAAGAAGCACTCTGGCTTGATACTGGTAATTCAAGTTGTTGCGTGACGTTGCGGTCTTGGACGGTGCTTTGTCTGTGCGATCTCCTCTTTACCATGGTGTTTTTCCAACGAAAATGATTCTGAATGTGTTGCTTTGTCACGAGTAGCCTCAGAAGATATATACCGGTGTCAGAGACGAGGTACGGGCAGAAGCGGAAGGTGTGTGGTAAGAGGGCTATAAAATAATCAACAGGGAATACATGTACATCATTTTGACTTGTCATGACATCAAATATATGAACTGCCATATCTTACTTAACATTTGTCCCACTCTTTTTTCACTGTGGAATACCACAACCCACCACCTTTGCTCATCTTCTCCAACTGTTGTTGCGAGAGGATTGCGAACGCACGAGAGAGAGAACAGAAAATGAGATGATAATTAAAATGAGGCGAATACAAGTGTTTTTATAGTTATACAAAATAAAGGATAAGATAAAATAGGAAAGAGAGAAATGGACGGATGCGCGGATACAAGTGGAGAGCGGTAATACAAGTACAGTTATGCGTAACAGAAAAAGAACGGAATAGATAGAAATAGTACGCGGGAGTGGCGGAAGCAGTCGGGACTTCGGGATTTCCGTGTATGGTCCAAAGGCGCGTCATAAATTACAATACTCCCCCTCAACGAGCGGCGAGTTTGATGAGAGCGAGTTGCTCTGAATGTTTGATGCGTGAGAGCGCCTTGGTAAGAATATCGGCGCAGTTGTCGTCCGAGCTACAATGAGGGACGAGAATGGTTCCGTCGAGAATGCGCTCACGGACGAAGTGATGCCGAATATCGATATGCTTCGATCGGGAATGAAACTGATGGTCCTGAGCGAATGAAATAGCGGCGAGGTTGTCGGTGGCGAGAATAGTGGGTCCCGGAGGCGCAAATCCGAGTTCTGTAAGAATTTCCCTAAACCAGATAGCCTCCTTCGCCGCGTGAGCAAGTGCGACGTATTCGGCCTCCATAGTAGAGAGAGCGACTGTGCTCTGCTTCTTCGAACTCCAGCTAGCCATTCCTCCTCCGAGGATGAAAGCGTATCCAGATACCGATCGTCGATCGACACGGTTCTGGCCCCAGTCGGCGTCGCTGAAACCTGAGACGGTTAGATCGGGAGTTCCACCGTAAGTGATACCTAAGTCTCGAGTTCCCTTGAGATAGCGTAACACGTGTTTCGCCGCGGTCCAATGAGCAGTAGTGTGAGACGAGTTGAACTGGCTGAGGGCCTGGACGGCGAATGCAATGTCGGGACGAGTGCCAACCGCGGCATACATGAGCGAGCCGATGACGGCTTGGTAAGGTATATCGTATGCGAGCTCTTCATCCGTAGTAGCGGGAAGTAGTGTGACGTTGGCATCGAGCGGTGTGGACACGGAGTTGCAAGTTTCCATGCCGAAACGAGCGAGAATGCCGTCAGTGTAACGTGTCTGGGAAATGGTGATCGTGCCTTTGTCTCGCTGGCGAGCGATCTGGATACCGACGTAGAGTGCTGCTTCTCCGAGGTCGGTGATATCAAAGAATCGTTTGAGATTGGCCTTAAGGTCGGAAAGAATCTGTAGATTTGTGGACGCCACAAGGCAGTCGTCGACATGTGTGCCAATAAGGATAAGGTCGGATTTGGTTCCTTGATAGTACAAACATGGATCGGCCTGAGAGCGCGTGAATCCCAAAGCCTCGAGTAATACGCGGTCGAGCTCAGCGCGCCAAGCTCGGCCTGCTTGTTTCAAGCCGTAGAGGGCTTTATGGAGGTGATAAACATGAGAGGTATTGTCTTCGTAGCCGGGTGCTTGTTTCATATAGATATCTTCTTTGAGAGGTGAATTCAGGTAAGCACCGACGACGTCGACCTGGTGAAGCTCGAGATCAAGATGAGCGGCAACGGAGACTAGAATGCGAAAAGTTTCAAGTCGGATGACTGGAGCGTGAGTTGCGAAGAAGTCTTGGCCTGGGATCTGGGAAAATCCCTGTGCGACGAGGCGGGCCTTGTACTTCAGGATGTTGCCATTAGAGTCGCGTTTGATAGTGAACACCCAGCGGCATCCGACAGCTTTGCGATCGACCGGAAGGTCCGAAATCGAATATGTGCCAAGCCTATCGAGCTGCGCCATTTCTCTGTCCATTGCCTCCTTCCAAAGAGGCCAATCTTCGCGCTTCCTGACTTCGTCAAAAGTTTGTGGTGAATCTGGATTATCAGCCAGGAAACATAATTCTGCTTCCGTCTCGAGGGACGGTACCTCTGTAACCAAAGGATTCTCCTGAACCGATGATTTGGATACCGGAGTTGAATTGGTTTTAGTCGCCTTTGGTTTAGCAGAGAGTGATCGAAGTGATTTCTGAGGACCGTCGTTAAGTTTCAAGTAGTCAACACGTGGCTTCTCTCGAAGAGTGCGAGTAGGTGCAGAGGGAGAGACCGAAATGGTCTTGGATTGGATAGCAGTGGGTGGTGGCTGTGTAGGATTCTCCCCCTCAAGACCAGCAGAGGTCTCGACGATGGGCGCTGTAAGCTCGTCTGATCGAGGAAAAATGACATCACGAGACGTCAAAACTTTACGCGTTTCAGGTACCCAATACCTGTATCCCACCGTTCCTTCGGTAATTCCAACGAAAGTCCGTTTGACTGATCGAGCATTGAGTTTTGATGTGGGTACATTTACCCGAACCCAGCAATCAGTTCCGAACTCGTGTATAGTACTCACATCCGGCTTCTTATTCCAAAGACCTTCGAATGGAGTGCGATGTGGCAAAGCACGAGTAGGAGAGCGGTTCTTGAGATATGCGGCATAGGCAATGGCGTCTTCCCAGAGATATTTGGGTAATTTGTGAGCGAGTAACATGGCACGTGCGTGTTCGACGAGTGTGCGATTGAGTCGTTCGGAGACTCCGTTAAGTTCGGGTGTGTAGGGAGTGGTTGGTTCAATCTTAATACCGCGCTTATCAGTGTAAGACTTCATTTTCCCTTGCACGTACTCTTTCGCGTTATCGACGCGTAGAACTTTCATTCTATAACCGCACTGGTTCTCGATGAAAGCGTCGAGTTTCTCTAGTTTCTCCGGTGCCTCATCTCGATCTTTCATGAAGTCGACCCATACAAAGCGCGACTTCCCATCGGTGAATGAGATCATATAGGAATGCCCCGCAATAGAGTTGGTAGTAGCCGGTCCCCAAATATCGGAAAAGATGATTTCCCCGATTTGCGAAATTTTCCGTAAGGTCCGGAGGGGAATTGATGCGCGAGAGTGTTTCGCAGCGATACACGCTTCGCAGATGAAGTCATCATCAGAAGTAGTATCAACATTCATACCTGATACTAGACCGTCGCGGTGCATTTCTTTCAACTGTCCCTTGTTGATGTGCCCAAGCGCACAGTGCCATTCATACCAAGAGCGATCGAAGCGAGCGATCATTGAGATTGCGTCGACGGGTTTAACGGCCATTCGGTAGAGATTTCCTGATTTAGTTCCATGTCCGATCACCTTTTCTCCGTTTTTGATGGAAAGCTCCGTCCCTTTGCCTTCATAGGAAAGGCCAGCGCTAGTAAGCCTGCCAAGTGAAATGAGGTTAAATTTCATTGATGGCGCGTATAAGGCGTCCTTGAGTATAACCGGAACAGTCCCTTGTTTGGTGATGAACGCGATGCGTACGTCGCCGCGACCAAGGCTTGAGCAGTTGCCGACACCATGAATGGAACCTTTGACGGGGGAAAAATTAATGAATAAGGATTTGTTATTCACAATATGGGATGATGTGCCGGAGTCGCCAAGCCAAATATTAGTGGGAGCGGCAGGAGCGTTCTCGGTGACCGAAAAAGCGTATTCATCGGGTTCATTGTTGATATCGTCGTCCTGTTCTTCGGCGATATGGGCGTGAGCCCTCTTCAGTTTGTTCCTTTCCTTTCCCTTCCTTTCCTTTGCCTGTCCTTCGTTCTTACCGTCTTCCTTATTCTTCCCCCCACTTCTACACTCGGGTTTAATGTGGCCTTCTTTTCCACAGCCGTGGCAGAAGATTCCAGCGCGGAACTTTGATTTTACGCGCCGGGTATTCGCATATAGACTAGTTTCTGCTGTAGTCCGTTCCTTATGGCGGTTATCTTCCTGCAGAATTCGTCCAATAATATTGGCTGATGTCAGAGTGTTGTCAAGGGAAATTGATGAGATCAGGGGGTCCCAAGAGTGCGGTAGCGCCGTGAGGATAACGGAAGCTAACTCGTTGTCAGAGATTTTTGATGTCTGTACCAGATTGATCTCCTGCCAAAGCCCCTTGATTTTGCGTAGTTCTTCGCCGAGATCTCCCTCCTCAGGGATCTGGTAACGAAGAAAGCGGCGACGTAAAACAATAAGAGCGACGGCACCTTCATTGTTAAAGACATTAGAAAGTGTGTCGAACGCATCCTTTGAGGTACTGGCGGAAATCACATGCGCCATCATTGAGTTTGAAACGCGGAGTCGGATGGTTGTAAGCGCCTTCCGATCCTTCTTAGTCCACTCGGCAGCTTGGACTGCATCAGCGGGTTTGGTGGTGTCGCCTGAAGTGTATTCCCACAGCCCCATGTCCGTGAGAATGTCCGTGATCTGGACGCGCCAAGTAATATAATTTTCGGCGCCCTTCAGCGGTTCAATACGATAGCTGCCCGACGTCTCGGAAGCTGCGGCAGTGGTTGTCGCCATAGTAGATCTAATCGCAAGATCAAAAGATAGAGATAATGATGGCCTACGGGCGTAATGCCGACGTACTGTCGCCTAGTTCAATAGAGTTCAAGTATAGAGCTTGATGGATAGGAATTCTCGTGCGGTTAGAGCGCGGGGCTCATAACCTGTTGTTGCGAGAGGATTGCAAACGCACGAGAGAGAGAACAGAAAATGAGATGATAATTAAAATGAGGCGAATACAAGTGTTTTTATAGTTATACAAAATAAAGGATAAGATAAAATAGGAAAGAGAGAAATGGACGGATGCGCGGATACAAGTGGAGAGCGGTAATACAAGTACAGTTATGCGTAACAGAAAGAGAACGGAATAGATAGAAATAGTACGCGGGAGTGGCGGAAGCAGTCGGGACTTCGGGATTTCCGTGTATGGTCCAAAGGCGCGTCATAAATTACAATACCAACCTATGTGGCATGTATCTATTCACAGCTCGCCAGTCATACATTACGGTGTATTTTAAAAAGTTAAAGGTAGATTCCTTGTGAAACCCATGCACCATGACTTGATATCTTCCTTTGTGTTGTTTTTCGCAGGGTTTTGTTGCGCGCACGGGAGGGGAGCTCGAATTAATGAACACAATGTTATTCAATAGCTACGCAAATACAGGGTTTTTATATTATTTTAGAAACTCGGATAAGACAAAAAGAGAATATCGAAACAAGTTATCCGCGCGGAATGATGAAAGGCGGGCGGCGGGAACAAGCGGAAACAAACAAAAGAGGCGGGAAAACCTAAAATAACAACACTTTGCACCTGATTTGATCTGCAAGTGTGTAGATTGCTATATAGATTCTCATATCTTCTGCCTCATCTATGACATTGATTTGTGCTTGTGCTATCAGTTTGGTAAGATCAACTGGGTGAAAGACATGCAGATTCGGAAGTCACCTGCTTGGGTTGGTTGAATCCATTCTTCTAAGCTGCCATCAGAATGCTGCCATTGGGCTGCAATGCCAAAACCAGAAATGGAATGCATGCCCATTGAATGGACTGCTCTGGTGACAGCAAGCAAAATGAGAGAGGTTGAGAACTTGAACCACATAATGGTAAAAAATATCTGAGGGGATTTAGAGACGACACAGGTTGGTAAGACAATTAATGACAAGTTTGAGAGGACATAGTCACTTAGGCAGGGGTAGAAGCACTGTCGTAAACCCACTGCAGACTGTAGGGACCTAGTACACACAGAGACAAGTTAATCCAGGTGCAATGATGAGAGCACAATATTGAAGATTACGATTCGAGTTTCAAGCTGCAGCGCTTTAGCGCCACAATCTCCTCGTGACTCGATTGGTCGTACATAGGAGTACTTGTATCAGTATATAGCTACGGGTTTTGTACCTTGAATGGACATAGCGAAATCGACTCGCGTCTTTTACCCCGTACCTGGTGCTTGATTTTCTACACACAATGGAGGAGTAGAGAACCATGGTGAAAGGGTTATATACTACAAGAAAAATGGCAACGAGGCAGTGTCTGCATGATGAAAAAGAAGTGCAACCATACTACAAAGGAGTCATGAGACAGGAGACAAAAGAATGTCCAATAGGGGTCAAGTCCATGAGTAGTGCCACAAAAGTCCATTAACAATAAGACACCCAGCTGCAAAGGAATTTCACCACAGTGAGACAAGCTAGGTACAAACACTGGCAACAATGTACTAACTAGTGACAAGTTGAGAGGATGTAGTCACTTAGGCAGGGGTGAATATGCTGTTAGAAAACCAGGGTGAAGGGGTTCATACTACAATGTCAGGAACACAACCAAACTCTATGTAGAGTGAGGAAGTGACAACAAGGGTGGAGGAACAATGAACAAACTCACGTGGACAATGACAATAAGGGGAGTGATGATGAGGGAAGAGAGAGAGACAACAACGAGGGAGTAACTGACAATGAGCTAAAGACCAGGAGGTAGAATCTGGGATATTTAGGAAGCTACAAGGTGGGTTTATATACATCTCAGACAAGGACCCCTGGTACCAGGTCTGTACTCCTAACACTGCCGTGGGAACGTATGGTGTGCTATGGTGTGATGTTCTAACAATTGCAGCAGGACGACAGGAAACAAGGAAATCATGTTTATATGATGGCCACAAAGACCCACACAGCTGCAGCTAACTTTGAATATGAGTCTGAGCAATAGTTTTCAGTAATCTGGCCATAACACACTTAGGTTTGCTCCAAATCACAAAAGTGCTGGGGTCAAAATGATTGCACGGCTCATGGCTATCTCATGGCATAACGTATATACCCACCTGTGGTTGTGTGTACACTGGAAAAATCAAAAACTACGTTTTGATTAGAAATAGCACCCATGTAACCAGTTTTGTAATACCAGTAACAAACCAGTATGATTCCATCAATGATATTCAGTGTGATAATACAGGGACTTGTAACAGTTAAGGTTACACTCACCAGATAAGTGTTTAACTTGAGGGGGAGATAGTGAGATAGAGAGTAGAGTGTTGGTGGGAGTGTGTACTGGGGAGTACTGAGTAGTCCTTTATCAACAGAATGGATAAGACTGAGGGGATATGCCCTCAGGAGTACCTCAGAGACAGAGGGCGCATCAGTGCATCAATTAATTAACGCTGAAATAAGTGCCGGAATAAGCGCCTGATAAGCACCAGACAAGCGCTGGCTAAGCGCCTAAATAGACGCTGGATAAGCGCTGGATAAGCGCCTAAATATTCCCCATAATGCCGTTGCCTGGTAAGGCAAGTCTTGTAGAAACATTGAAAATCTGTGACAGCCAGAGGAAACCTCTTTGCAACGTGCCTAGCCCAAGTTCTCTCGCGTGGTCTTGCATTACCTCGAGTGATGGTATAGAAAATTTTCCAGTCGTTTTGTTTCAGGCATTATATATTGAAACTACGAACTTTGTACTACAAGTAGCTCAAAATACAACCCCCCAAGTTACCACCTAAAAACCTTCCCACTTCGTTTTCACTGCGTTCTCATCCTGCATTCCCGTATATCTCAACCATCTTATTCAGCCCCCAAAAACATTGTCTTGTTTATGCCAGCGTCGAGATCAGTGTTTGAACCTGCTGTTAACCACCTATGCCACTACTGTGGTCCACAAGAACCCGTGCAATGCCCTGAAAGAGCAGCAGACCTCCCCGCAAACCCACCTCGCATTTTCTATAACTCGCCAAACTTGCCCATCACTGTCTTGTCGAGTTCCCCTACACCCGAGCCCCAGCAAGACGACGAGTCCAAACTCAAGTCCTACCAAGACTCCGAGATAGACTACAACAACCCGCCGCACCACACTATTGCTTGTCCCACAAACAAATGAGGTTGATACCACTTCTGTTTGAGCTATACGAGGACCTCAACAACTTCCTCATTCAAAACCCTCCGGGCCCAGTCCTGCTGCTGCAGCCTTGCAAGAACTGTGAACCTCGCGTCTACGCCATTGATCCACACCTCGACTGTGACTTGAGCACCCGCTCTTACGACCGCCCATACAACCCCAAGTGCAAGGTCAACGTCATCGAGATGCTACTGCCCCACGTCGCGCATCTTGTGGTTCGTGCTTGCGCTACCCACCCCTGCACGTTTGCTGTGATTTGCCAACACGGAGAGTCCGAGTACGTCGTGGGAAGAATTCCTGTTCCTAATCAGTAGGTGTCTCAGAGAAAGAAGAGTCTTGTTGTGTTGCGTTATATACTGCATTCTTTATTTAGTTACTGTGTTGCGTTCTTTCTTTCAGTGTGTCATGTTTATTCAAGCTTTACTTTTGTAGCATCCGCGTTTACTGCGTTCCTTTCTCGTCTTGCACCTGTGTTTGCATTTGTGTCCTTTGTCTATCTTCTCGCTTTACGTGAAGCTCGTCCACTCGCGCTACTCATAAAAAGCCTCCTGGCTACACTTGTCGCTACTTGCAATAACTTTCTTGTTACCTTTAGCAAAGTTTAGGACTCTTTGACCCACTTGCACACTTTACACACACAACTCCACACAACGTGCTCACGTGATCACCTCTAAGAGGTCTGGTGTGCTTGTGCCTGGCCCCTTTTGTGTCCAGGGTGGTTGTGAGTGTTCTACCGGTCGAGCTGGCAGGTGAGCCTGTTCAAAACGGATTGTACTTTCTTTGCTCGGAAGATGTCTGCACTGAGATGTTGTGCAAGGTGAGCATTGCATAGCCATTCTGCCATCTGGTCCAGGCGAGGAGCCATCTTCTCGAGGTCATGAAGGGTGCGTGAAATAGTCTGTTTATTCAGCGCTTGCTGATTGGTTTGCTGCAGCTCTTTAAAGTCCAGGTTGGGTCGAGGGCCTCGTGCTGATAGGGTATCGTCATTGGCATTGTCAGCGTTGTCATTGTCCGGACCTGGTGTCACAAACCCAGAGTGCTCACTGCCAGCAAGATCAGATGTGTCATCCAAGGTGAGTTCATCTGTAATCCTCCTTCCAATGGCATTCGAGTCATGCCCTTCCAGTTGCTCAGACCCCAGTTGAGGATTTTTGGAGTCAGCACCTTCACAAAGGAAATCATTGATTGCGATCAAAGCTTGTGTGACGGGATCCAACACAAATATCGGGGGAGCTGCTGCTTCTATTGGAAGGGCTTGAGCACGGGGCTGCAAGACTACAGAAGGTATGCCTCTTCC
>JABYQR010000518.1:0-24108 GCA_022592445.1 Cytidiella melzeri | reverse complement strand
TCATGTATTGATCATTGAGTAATACAGTCAATGTCAACAAATGGATGTATATATGAACTGTGAAGTCCTATGGTTTCTAGTACATCCTGATGTAGTCTACTTTGCAGTCTAGGTTTCATGCATGGCTGCTTGACCGCTTAGTCCACTTCATGTACTATGCTAATGTAAGTGGCTCACCCTGCAGACCCTCATTCCCGGCTTGGAGGTAGACAATTAGTAGTATTGCATGATTCAAGAATCTAAAACAGAGCTAACATATGGGTAAGAACTCAAGATTGAAGACTAACGCAGAGGATTATGATGATGATGTGAATGAATGGTAGACAAATGACTATGAATAGATGTAAATATTCAAAGGAAAAGTGAGCAGATCATAGCATTGGACACGAACAATTACCCTGCTATAAATTCTCTTGTCCATGATCTCCCAGTGACAATTTTGCTGTGGATCTTGGGAACTTCTACATTGCAAGCATGGGAGGTGGTGGAGTATTCACAACTTCTTTGTATGTTGGCCTGCATTGATGTTGAGCAAACCATTACCAGTGACCTTGAGTTTGCGTTCAAATAAGTGAGTTTAAGTGGTAAGTGGGATTCAATGATTTACCATCCCGCCTGCATTTGTTTTTGGTTTCCTGTAATTGTTAAGATCCAGCATCTTGTAACCCTCCTTCACACCCGCCTTTGCATGCTCAACACAAAAAAAATTGTTGAGCAGCTCATGGCCAAACACACCATTGCTAGATGGAGAATTGAGCAACTTGTGTGGACACACAAGTAGAGAAGAAAGTATATGAGTTGAAGCTCTAGGCTTCAGCATTGTCAAAAGCTACAAAGTGTTTACGCCTATCTGGTATTGCTACAACTGCTGTTCCAGGCGCATTCCATGCAACATCTCTATCATCTGCCAGCCAACGGCCTTCTTCCCATGCCTTCATTGTTGGCTCAATCTTGGCCACAGATATGTTGTTGTGCTGAAGAATGTCACGAGCAATCAATTGTGCTGCCTTGAGCTCTGAGCGGGATTCCTTGCTGTACGCAAAGCTCGGATTATCTGGGTCCAGGTCTCCTTCAATATACATTGTTGGCCAAAGGATCATTTGGGCCAGAGAGATCAAAGGCTTTCTGAGAACTGATTGTCAAGCAAGTCACCAGTACATGCAAGTTCAAACTTCAAACCACATACCGTTGCAATTGTTCTCATACAAGATTCCAATAGTAATTCTAGATAGCAGCCGAATCACACTTGGATGTGAAGCATTAGTAGCCGTCTGTTTGGTGATAACGGCTCCAATGCGAGTGATTTCTGTCAAGTGCATACTGTCCAACATGAGAAAGTGCCCGCCAGTGCAGATGCTATTGTCCAGAGTATAAACTTAATGAACACATCCCGGAGGCTGGATTCTAAAATACACAGTTTAGTCAGGCCAATGTTAAAGAAACACGCTGCATTGTCTACATACAGCAGGGTATTTGCTGGTAAAAGGATGTTGGCCGGAGTGGTAAGCTTCTTGATGGTCTCAAAGTACTCATCTGTGTTTTCTTTGTCAATGAGTTGCCGGTAGATTGAAATGGCATCAGATGTTGTATGGGTAGAGTGTTTGGGCTCCAAAAAACTCCATACCTTCAAACCACGACGGCAGAGAACAAAAGTCAATGTTCCTCCAGCATCATGATGTGGCGCTGTAAAGGCTCAAGCTGTAGCAAGGAGGCCCCATGAGGATGAGCAATCTGCATCCCATTCCATACTACCGATGCCTAAGGAGTTGTCAGACCCTTTGAGCTCCGCTAGAAAGTGCTCAAGTCTCTGCGAGAGCACAACGTGGTGATGGACTTCACGCGAAATACAATACGATTCGGCACAGACCCCGTGCCTACTCTTGAAGGGGAAGGGACGGACGAGACAATAACGCGTAAGTCCACGCGGGAGCGAAAGCTCACACCCAACCTTTCCAAAACGGATTGACTATCGAAGGGCACAAGCCCCCCACCAACTGCATCAGAGCTGGACTCTATAGCGGTGCAAGCAGCGAGTTCAACTCGTGAACATTTCCATAATATCACTCTACACAGGCCGAAAGGCCCTCCTGAATTGTCCAAAAAGGACCTACCCCACTTGAGAGCCCACTGGGCTTCAGACTACGCGGACATCATGTCCGGGGTACCGGAGAAATTACCTCCCATACGTGAAATAAACAACACAACTCCCATCATTGACAAAAGTCATAAATACCGGTACCACCACCCGAGGTGCCCAGATGCACTCAAGCCCAAGCTGCTAGAGAAAATCGAAAGATACAAACGAGCAGGATGGTGGACATTCCAAAACGTCCACCAAGCCGCGCCAATGCTCTGCCTTCCCAAGAAGAATGGCTCGCCAGCATCGAGAGCCGACCACCTCCCTCCGGGCCATCCAACATGATGCGCCTACCACCACGCGCAGGGCAACCCGCACAACACACTACTTGCGCAGGGCAACCTGCAAACCGTCCCCTCGCCGACAGGCGAACACAAGGCCCACACCCCCAATGGTGCCCACAAATGACCCGGGCGCAAGTCTAGCACCCCAGGTCATTGAGACTTGGATCCGTTATTCAACGCAAATCCAAACATCGAGATCCCTAGAATCAAAAGGGACCCAGTCACTCGCCAAGTAGGAAACTTGGACCGTCTCAGGGGGATGATCAGACTCGCCCGCCTGGGATCACCGTCCTCGTCGACCACAACGTCCATCGAGTTCATTCGAGCTCTCGTCGCGGTTGGCAAGGAGGAGATTGAGCCCACGGCATTGCAGTTCTTCGAGACAACTGCCATGACCGAAGAACCCACGGAGGACAATGTCTGTCAATGGCTGTGTGGGGTGACAGGTGAACTACTGTCCCTCGACATTGAAATCATCACCTGCCACAGGTCGCTGAGATCTACCAGTGGCTGTTGGTGGTGTTCCCGTGGGATTCACCTTTGTCCCCCTGCCACCTTCGAGGTCACCGTCACCCTCCGACCACGGCTTGGAGAAGTCAGAACCATTGGGCCCTACCATGTAGGGACCCATCATCGCATACACTCGGCCGCAAGGCCACACTACATACATCATTGACTGCTGGTTCTTCAACTTCCATCGCATACCCAATGTCTTGTCTAGGGGAAGGGTGTTAGGGCTTGATACATGTGCGCAAGCACTACCTGATGCGCAAGCATCCTGTGGCCAGATCAGTAGATCTGGCCTTTTACTTGTACTGATTAGATAGCAGGCCAGCGCCCATCGTGAGAAATTAGCATACCAAATATAGTAGTACTACACAGTAGCAGATCTCAGTATTTAGGACTGAGATCTGGTAGATTTAGAAGGCATCTTTTTATCTTGTACACACGTAGGTTCCAAATACATATCGGTCATACTTACCTTGTGTGCATCCAAGAAGACATCCTTACATCGAGGTACGTGTGCTTGTCTGATGCTTCAATAGCATGCACGTCGGGGCAATTTGCGACGCACTAGCAGGGGCACCGGGTTGCAAATTTAGTTCCCAATCCTGCTCCGTGGGTGGTTGTACAACGAAGAATGTGTCTGAGAGGTGATTCGCTACCATATTCCTCGAAGGGCCGGGAGTTCGAGGAAAATCCGATGGCTAGGCCGAAGTTCTGATTGTCAGTATAACGCTGAGTCGTGGTCTTGGTCTGTTCTAACCCAAATGGTGTTTCTCATAGATCGCGTCTCCCTCACCTTGCATATCTAAACTTTCTGTGTCACTCTAAGCACCCCGTTTGCACACACTTTGCCGGTCAGCCATCCCCTCCCCGGGTTGACTACACTGCTCCCGCTATCTTTGATGTCCTTGCTTCCCTTGCTCAGACGCACATTACTGATCTGTCTTCAGAGACCAACATGTCTTGGTATGTCAAGATCGCTGCGCCTGTGCACATTGGCGTCCCACCCGTCTCGCAACCGCAGCCTACAATGTTCAGCTCCGTTTCTCTCATCATCACTACTTCCGACAAGGCATTGCTTAATTCTTGTTTTGATCATTCGGATACAAAGAGTGTGTTCAGTATCGGTTTTTCAGCATCCATGTACATTAAGTTCACCTTCCAATATTCTTTTTATCTACTTATTCAAGTGTGATATGCAGCATGCATATTATTGAATGCGCTCAGATTATGAATGACAGGGTCAGCCATGTATGAAAAGTTGAGAACTTGTGCAATGACATTGCAAGTTGGGTCAGATGTTGTGGCTGAAGATTTATATAAATAAATATATTGCTTGCAACACCCATGCAACACCCTTGCAACACCCTTGTAACCCCTTGCAGCACTCTTGCAACACATTAAAACAATAAATAATATTGAATGTCAGAGCGTCAGTGCTAATATTAACCTTATGGCAATGTTGCACGTTGGTCGCCAGTAGTCGCTGTGCTACACCGTCCCTCACCTGCACTCACTGCGTAATGTTGACCACTCGCAGCTTTCAATTACTGGTTTATAATACTCATACAGAGTCAAACATTGGTTTGGGTACGGTGACAATACAGTAAGCTTCATACACTTACTAACATCTGCCATTTGCACGTTGCAATTTCAGATCCTGAAGAGGCTGAGTTTATTCGAGCCTCCCATCCTCCAATTCATATCTTCTGGAACAACCAAATGCGCATCCATCACCCCAATCAATGGCCAGCTAACCGCAAATGGATAGCAGCCTCGGGAGGCTCCATTACTGGAGTATTTGTGACCTATGCTTCTGCTACACACCCTCTTCCTATGTGAGGCTACCCAGATGATGTTTGGGTTATGCCAGCAGTGATTTTCTTCAAGAATGGGACCAGCTGGACAAGGTGGCATACTTCTATGGAAGTAAAGTGCCCATATGATAGCAATCTGGTGCTCGTGTGGTCTACCCATGCGTGTTTCAAGTACGTTACGCTTTCTACCCGTAGATTAGAGAGTACCAGATGGAATTGTGGGTAGATTGTTGCATTCAGATACGGTTCAACCTACTGATGCTACTATGTGGTATGTGGCAGAAAACAGAGTCTCCCAGACCTGCATTCCTCCATCATTGTGATCATACTCAACTGCCGTAAACGCAAGCTTATGCAAGAAGTATCAGTCATTGGTGGATGAAGATATCATACTGCTTCTGAGTGTCCGCTTAGTATATGAGCGACTGGGAGAAGCGTTATTTTCTCCAATTGAACTTGAGTCCTTGAATGGTAAGTCACATCACATCATAATGTGTTGGCTACTCACTTACCACTTCCTTTCTTACTTGCTAGCTTCCTTATCGTTGACATCTGGCACATTACTTTCCAACTCATTCCCTACCTCGCTCTTACCTGATCCCTCAACAACACACCCACCTCCTTTATCACCATCCCCTGAGCCACACCCACTTCCTTTATCACCATCCCCTGATCCACACCCACCTCCTTTATCACCATTACTGAGCTGCCATCTACACCCACTCCTGAGCACATAGATCTACAGAAATATGGTACGCAACAACAATCAGAATAAAAAAATGTACAACTAACCAACTGACGGACCAATGATAGATATTGCAACCAAGTCACCAGTACATGCATAAGCCCTTCCCAGCTGATAAGCGTTGTCAAGACCCGGAGCAAAAAACATATGTAGCCACTTGGATGTGAAAAACAAGGGCGGCGAACAGAAGAAACAAACCTGATCGTGTGTCGCATACAGTAGAAGTATCTTTGCGTCTTTGTCGACTTGCAAGGGCATCTAGAATGCTTGTAAATGCGAGGGAGGAAAGCGCGAGGAAGGGCGAGCGATGTACACGACCGGAGACGGTGTGCTCTATATATATCCACCAGAGAGGCCAGTCAATGACGCAAGAATGAGACATGAGAAGGGTGAACGTACATCTGATTTTCGTAGTTGCACGGCGATTTGAATTACCTCCCGTAGATGAGTACCGTTAACGTGTGGTAGCGGAGGGATAACCTAAGGTTTTAATCGAATATAATCAGCCTGGTGCCATGCCCCGCCAAACGCCAGAAAACGCACCTTCAAAATTCTAGATTGGCTTGCTATGAAAGCTTCCAGCAAGTGCTCTGTCTCTTCGTCGGACCCTACGTCCAAAGCTTGACGAGCACAGGCAAGGGCGAGAGGGAAATCGGCATCGACGTGAAGATCACCGCCGGTATATAAGTCTTGTGGTCCCTCGCCCGGAACGTTGTCGTATGTATCGCCCGGATGTTGACAACTTGCCAATCCCGACACTTCTTGCGCAACTTGGGTGGCAGTCTCGCCTCTCCAACGCGTTCTGGTACATGAGAAGATCAAAAGTTTGAGCCTAGCGCACGAGACTTGAAGAACTGACAGAGGAAAGTGGCGTGCATGAGGATGTAGCTACAAATCACAACAACGATATTGAGGGAGTCGGCCTTTTTGGCGAGTTCATAAAAACAGACACCAAGGGCCCAAAGAGCGTATGCAACCCATTTCTTGACTTCATTTTGCCAATCGTCTCGCTACGCTTCGAATTCTGAACATCGTATTGCGTGCCGTCGGCGGTGAATGAAGTCGAACACCTGAAGCACCTACCCAATCTCACGTCTTCCAGCCTGGAAGCTAAGGGTCACCGAAGACGACGTGGTTGCGGTGAAGCACTGCACCGGTGTCGAAGTTGTATTAGTTGAGATGAGATGTCCAATGATCGCCCACTTATGGTACACAAAAAAGTTCACCTTGTGTTACTTGTTGTCGAGAGTAAACACGATCTGCTGCAGCTCGACTGCGCCCCCTCGTGTTTCCACGCAGCAAGCCGCTCCCTCTCTGACAATGCATTCCAGTCGGAGCCTGCGAGGCGTGCGTGGGCCGGCCGGAACGTGGAAGAGAACGTGGGGGCAAAGAAAGACGAGTGCTTGATGCTTTCGAGGATGTGAAGATAGTAGTAAACCAATCCGAAATACCTGGTCATCTGGCACCCACTACTATGACAGAAAGAGCTTACGTCCTCTTTTGAACAAGACGCGCGTTTTTGCGCGTCATTATCGAAAGAGGACGTAAGTTCTGGCCTGTCAGCACCGAGTTACGCTTTGTGGAAAATGAGGATATACCTGACTTACCGCGCTTAGCTGCTCTTTGCAGCACTACCTATCTACTAGTCGCCCTCGCCGACATTGCGATGGATCCATTTCCGGAAACGCAACGAGTTGAGGAGGAAGTCGAGCAAAACAAGATTGACGGGGATGGTGAGGAGGGAAACAAAGAGTCAGAGGAGGTTGAAGAAAGCGGGGCACGTCGAGATGAGGACGGGGACAAAGGGGTCGCTGTGATTACGCGCGCTCTGATGTCAATGAGGTGAGCCGACAATGACAATATACACGACTACTCATGCATACCGGTCACTGTCCCCTCGGGATGTATGTGACACCCACCCCGAATGGACGCAGCTACTCCTCGCGCTCAGGGTGCGTTTCCAAAACGTAAAAAGGCCCCGGTCCCACTGCTTCTCATTGAGACTCCGTCTCAGCACGAGGACATCTCTCCCGTGCTTGCAGGAGCCCAGCAGACCTTCCCCGCCGTCTCCTCAGTAACTTCCGACACCGACTCTTTCATCTTTTCACCTTCAAGCAGGCCACAGTCTCGCACTATGAACCGAAAGAGACTCTTGCTCTCGCTGCCTTCCGCGCAATCGTCGTCTACCTCTCTCTTCAGCCCAACTACCTCCGAACAGCAGAAGCTCCCAGAGGATGCTTCTACACTCTACCCTTGACACAGGCTCTCTGTCATCTCCTTGCCGAACACTAGCACATCCTCACTCCTGCATCGCAAAGACGAAGACGGCGATGACTCCTCGACAGTCCCGTACGTGGATGAACCAATACAAATCCTACCAGGTATCTGGTTGGGAAAAATGATGATAATGCCCGGGATTGGCAGGATCTCCTGAAACGAGGCATCAAGTCTGTTCTCAATGTTGCGAAGGAGGTCGTTACGTCCTTCGACTCCACGTATCTACAGCATGGACGAGCGTCGATGTCTACCCCAGACTTGAACATGGCCACAAGTAGTCCCCCTTCTGATTCAACCTTCTTTCCCGCCCATCTCCCGTCTGGACGTCCTGCAATGCACTACCTCAGGCTTCCCTGGTCTCATGGTCAATCCAATCTAGTGTCTTCAGGCTTCCCTGTTGTCATGTCTTTTGTAGATCAAGCACTATTTCGTGGAGATAGCGTATTGATACAGTGAGTCTCCGTTACGATTGCAGCATTCGAAGCTGAAGATCTTATTGTCCAATAATCCAGTTGCCAATGTGGTGTCTCGCGATCTGCTACACTGGTCATCGCCCTTGTCATGCGGGCTTCTGCTCGATGCTCTCCATATGCCCCCGAAGAAGTGTGGGCAATAAAAGGTAATATGCAGGCTGCATATTCTTACGTGAAGGAGAAGAGTAAGTGGGCGGGTCCCAATATGTTGTGAGTCTTACGATGGCATCATTGTTGTAGACTCGCTGATTGACACGGTTTACGTTAGTCTAATTTACTAGCTTATGGACTATGAGCGGGCCCTGAAAGCAGAGGGCACATCTCCAACGGCATCTGATCAATCGCCGACCGGGGCGGAGGATGAGGAGGATTGGGCTAGCCACAGTCAGACGGTGGAGGATACCGACGCTGAAGATAACAATTGCGACAGCATGGAAGTTATGCGCGAAGCTCAAGCCCTTGACAAAGCCATGGAATATCGCCGGGTTGCACGCAAGAACTCCACTTCCTCTGTCTCCTCAGCCACCTCAACGGGACTGGGCATGGGTGCTGCTTGGCGCGAAAAGTACGGCCCTGCTAGGAAACGAGCTGGCTCAATAGCCAGTACCGGCATTTTCCTCAGCGAAGATCTCGTAGAAGAAGAAGAAGAACAGGAGCTACTAGGCGTTGGTGGTGGATTCACCGAGACAAGCTGCTCGAGTGCTGAGCCTACCAAAGATGAATGCTCGTCAGCCAACGTGTTCTTGGACTCCCATTCTCCTGTTTCGGGGAGCTTACTCTCCGGCACTCCCAAAGCTCGCCATTATCTTCCCCGTATACCTCCTTCCGCTCCTGCTCACAAGACTTCTTTTGAACTCCCTCCTGCACCTGCCACTGCTATCAGAGCTTTCCTCGATGTCACTCCAAAGGCCAAAAGCAAGCCAAGAAAACGCCCTCGGCCAATTCAGCCGTGACTCTGAGTGACTGTGACATGCTCGGCCAGCTTCAGCCTCTACTACGTATAGCGTAACACGAACTGGGCCACGTCTTTGTCCATTTATATTGGCAAGAGTAAGAACAATATCCTCCGTGCATCTGTCGCGCTGATATTAGCTGCTGTCAGCTCCAGCGTGGAGGTTATATTTGCACAGCGGAGGCCTACTTTCGCGACAAGAAGAGCCTGGGTGGATCTGGCAACCACGTCTGAGTGTGAGTCTTGTTTGGACAGATGAACCAGCGAATGGCCAATAGCATCCCTCGGATGTCGGATTTTTTGGAAAGCGGAAAGAACATTCTGATGTTACAAATCACAAGATAAGGAGAATTATACCTGCAGAAGTGACTTGTGCTAGACGGGTGCTGAATCGATTTCTTTCGCGCAGGGTTATTTATGCATTGTAGGAAAAAAGGCGGGGAGTGAATGTACACGTAGCTACAGTAGTTGTTCGCAGTGTGTTATACACGAGCTGAAGATAAATAAGATTGGCCTGGATTTTGTTCAAGTTGTACTGTTGTCTGTCAAGATGTTGACTATCTGTCTCAACAACATGACCGCAGCTGAAGCCTTTATGGCAGACATGTGATGGTGACATGGACTGTTGTACAGGTACAATGATCACGAAGAGTAGGGGTTGTCAATCTTTCAAACCTGCTCCGAGTGCGGACGAGGCCTTAACCAAGAAGGGCAGTACGGGTATGTGTAAAGAGCTGATTGTATGTGCGCACTGGAATCACATCTCGTTCGCCAGCCGGGGATGCTCAGGGCTCAGTAGATGACATCCAGGTTACCCTGACGTCATTTGCCTCGCCTTTTCACTTTCATCACTCCCGTCTCACTGTCATTGTTCGCCATCCTTGCCGCTTCGCTTGATATTCTTTGTTCACAGGTAATTCCCTTATATAACTTGCCAAACCAGAAGTGCAAGATTTGCGTAGCTGATTAGGGTTCACCATGCTATCCTATCATGCATCGTGGAAAGAAAGAAAGAGACAAAGTTGAGAATATTGGACAGGGAAACTGAGCAGAAATGAACGCACGTCGTTTGCATGTGAAAGTCATGTGATTGGTACAAACCGGATAGCCAAAAATCATGTGATAACCTGCAAGAAAAAGATCAGCGGGGTTCCAAACGGAGTCTGAGCAACTTTTATCAGTATATTGACTGTATATCCCCGACATTAGGTTCATCCAAGAAGATTTTTATGTCTGTGTGTTGCTGAAGGGCAGGACTATCTGATGATGTAAAATTTGTGTCTATTCATGTACATGTGTTCAATACAAAATACAAAAACAGATTTTTGATGGGAGATTCAACTCATCACACACATTTGTAGAGTGAATAACAAAGCAAATGAAACACAATCAAATCATTACACCACACTGTTACAAAATTTATTACTGCATGTATTACCCCATCAAATTCCCACAGTTTGGGGGACAAAAAGGTCACATCTGAAAAAGCATCAATGCGCTGGCGCAAACTGGAACGATTCTTCTTCATTCTTCAGGAATCGTAACTGCATTTGCTTCCGATAGATCCAACTGTCTAGGATCTTCTCAACTTTGTAGACTTGTTGATCATCTACTATGATCGGTGCTGGTGGTTCTGGTATGAGGCCGTTTACTTCGTTTCCTCGGTACGGAGATAGCCGTTCAACATTGATGCTGTCATGAATACGATATCCGATATGTATGTTCACCGGTTTTCTGAAGGACTGTGAAAGGACCAAGCTGTCTGGGCCCTAGCTTGTCAGACTGCTGATGTACTTTGACGTTCTTGGAAGACAACCACACGAGGTCCCCTTCCTTGAAGACTGGAGTAGTTCTGCGGGTGTATGCGGAAGCTTCGGCCATCTTTTTCTTAGATAAACGTGAAGCAGCTTCGGCTTCTGCCCAAACCTGTCTGAGCTTTTCTAGACGTGCGTCCAGGTTTGGCATGCGACTTTGACGACCAACTGGTATGGTGAAATCTGGTAGGTACCCGTACATGACTTCAAACGGAGAGTGCTGCGTAGATGAGTTGACACGAGAGTTGATGGCAAATTCAGCCACTGGGATGTATTCTGCCCAATCATCTTGTCGTTTATCAACAAAGAGTCGTAGAATCTTTTCTACCTCTTGATTTGTTCTTTCCGTTTGACCATTGGCCTGAGGGTGGTAGGCGGTAGTCATAGCGCCAGTGATGCCTAGCCGTTTGTACAACGCTTGCATGACACGAGCTGCAAACTGGGGTTCTCTATCGGATATAAACTGTCGGGGAATGCCATGGAGCCTGAACACTTCTTTGATGTGAAGGTCGGCTATTCCGTCCGCTGTAACAGTAGACTGAGTTGGGATTACATGCGTTTGTTTGCTGTACAAGTCCGTGTACATGGCAATCATGTCAAAACCGTTACTGCATGGGAGCGGTCCGACTAAATCCACGCCGACCACCTGCCAAGGTCCGTCTGGTACTTCAATGGGCTGTATTGGGGCAATCGGGTGCTGTGCTGGTTTAGTCCGCTGACATTTGTCACATCCGAGGACGTATTGTTCTACGAATGATGCCATGCGAGGCCACCAATAGTGTCGTGTAACTAGTTCCAGGGTTGCATGTTTGCCGGGATGTCCTGCTGGTAACGCATCATGGCATCGTCGTACAATCTCCCTGCGAACTTCTCGATCCTTTGGAATGTACAGCTTCCCTTTATAATATACCAGTCCATTGTCTTCCTCCCACTCAAGTCCGCCGTCAGTCAACTTTCGGGGTCCATCCTTCCTAAGTTTGGCTAGTCCCTGGACTACCTCTGCTTCTCGAATACTGATGTCTTTAATTCGTGACTCTAATGGATCTGACTCCGGAATACTCGAGGTGGCTATTGTCTGGAAGTATTCGGGTTTCAGCACAACTTGTTCCTTGTTGTCTGATGCATCTAAAACTTCCAAGGTTCTGACCCGGGATAGTGGGTCGCCTTGTGTAAGGGTCTTTCCGGGTTTGTGTGTTAAAACAAAGTCAAACCGGCTCAGATACAAAGACCACCGAGCTTGTTGTCTAGACAGGTCCTGGGTGGTATGCCAGTACTGCAGATTTTGATGATCTGTGATGATCTCGAAGGATGCGGGTAATCCTTCTAGATAGTGACACCAATCTTTGAGAGCTCTGATGATAGCAAGCATTTCTCGATCATAGATCTCGTAGTTTCGTTCTGCTTCGGCCATAGACTGAGACAGAAACGCTACAGGGTGCCATTGTCCATCCTCTAGTTTCTGCAATAGAACTCCTCCAGTTGCAAAGCCAGACACATCAACTTCAATACGTGTGGGGCGATTGGGTTCCCATGTGACTAGAATAGGTTCCTGAGTGAATGCATCTTTGAGCATCTGAAAGGTGTTCTGCTGTGCTTCTCCCCACTTCCAAGGTTGGTCTTTCTTGGTGAGATCGTGGGGGGGACGAGTATGCCATGCAAAGTCCTTGATGAAACGTCGGTAGAAGTTGGCAAATCCAATGAAGCCGCGCACATCACGGAGGTTCTGTGGTACCGGCCGGTTGGTGATAGCTTTTATTTTACCCGAGTCCATACGGATCTTTCTGTTACCAATGATTAAACCTAGGTACTCGACTTGTGACTGTTCAAATTCGCATTTTTTGGGGCAAAGATACAAGTCATTGGCTTCAAGTCGAGATAGTACCTCATGAACAATTTTCCGGTGTTCCGTAATGTCTGAACTGAAGACGAGGATGTCATCTAAGTACACCAAGACCTTTCCTTCCGCGATGAGATCAGCAAAGATGGAGTTCATCATGGCTTGAAACGTGGCCGGAGAATTGGTCATGCCAAACAACATCACCTTAGGCTCAAACAGCCCTCGGTTTGTCACAAATGCACCCTTCCACTCGTCATTCTCCTTAATCCGAATGTTATGGTAGCCCCATCGTACGTCAAACTTGGTAAAGATTTTGGCTTGACGAAGCCGATTGGTAATATCCGATACCAAGGGGAGTGGGTAGCGGTTTTTGATCGTGATGTCATTTAACCGTCGATAGTCCTGAACAAGCCGGAGCTTGCCGTCCTTCTTCTTGACAAAGAATACCAGTGAGGCCATAGGCGACTTGGATGGGACAATGTATCCTTTCGCTAGGTTTTCCTCAATAAACTTGTCCAGCTCCGCTTGTTCATTCGGAGACATGGGGTAGACCTTGGATCTGAACATCTTTGGGTTCTTGGTCAGATCAATTGTATGATCCCAGGGCTGATGCTCGGGGAGGCGCTGTGATGCTTCTTCTGAGAAGACTTTCTGGTGTGTGCAGTATTCCTCTGGAACCATCTGTTTGAACGTCTGTTGTTCTTTAGATTGATGGGCTTTAGCCGCGATGTCTGTGGAGTATGTAAAGCTAGCACAGGACCAAAGCTCTTCCTTGGTGTCCTGAATGATACCGGCTCTGAGCCAGGCTCGCCTCTGCTTCCGATTGGCTGTGATAGACTGGAAGGGCTCGAAGTCTTCTTCGGCTTCCAGTTCCATTTCTCCGGTAGCCTAATTGATCTTGGGGTTTGCTTTGCGAAGCCAGGGTAGGCCTAGAATGCAATCCTCTGGTCCAATGTCTGTGACCAAGAATGTTGTGTTCTCCTTGATAGCTCCAACTTGTAGTTTGAGCTCCGCTCTGTGTGTGATACATCCTCCTTGATTTAGAGTCCCATCGATGTTATGGAGTGGGATCTGTCTTTCTAAGGGGACCGTACGTACTGGGTGCCGATTGACAAAGTCTTGACTCAGGAATAAAGCGGTGGCTCCTGAGTCGATCATGGCTTTGATGCCTTGTTCTCTAAACACTCCTTTGAGCGTGATAGGAACTCGGAAGTGCATGCTAAGCGGGTCTATTTCAGGCACTATGCAGGATGACAAGGTTTCAAAGTAGTTATACATGTTGTTAAATAAAACTGAAGACTGCAAATCAGGCTGCTGCGCGGGGCGGGTATTTACTACAGGGGAGCTAAAAACTGTGTCCGTGGGGGAATCATCATTGTCCTCCACTTCTTCTATGTAGGTCTTTCCAGAGGGACTCGAGGGTGCGGTTTCACCTGGAGTCTGTTCTAAAAATCCCTTTGATTTCCCAGCTGCTTGACTTGATCCGTGAGCAATGACATCTGCTTCATGATGGCATTGTAGTCAAACGGAGTTGAAGACGAAGAGCTGGCGACGGTTGCAGCGGGTGGGGTAGGTAAGGGCCTCGCGGACAAGGACGACGAGGGGGCCAAAGTGGACGGATCGAAGAGAGTGCTGGCAGCCACCTTCTGTTGCCTAGGTGGGTACCCAAGGAACCGGCTTTAGCACACTTGCGTCTGATGGTTGCCTCCACAATGTCCACACAATTCCCGATCATGTTTGCCGTCTTTCTTCTGGTGCTCCTTAGATCCACATCCGTAGCATCTTCCATTCATTGCTTTCATGAAATCAGCACGTGTTTTCCCATTGGGACCAACTTTAGTAGCATCAATTTCCATAGCATTGGAATCACGAGACGGTTGGACAAAAGGAGCCGGGGACGAGGTGGAGACCGGGGTATATTTGAACACGTTGGGGACTGTTCGACCTTGTTCACGAGCTTTTTCCTGAGCTCGAACCCGAAGACGATTGTCAATGTCTGTGGCCACATTGATCAGATCGACAAGGGTGACATGGGACCGTGCGGTGTGAACTAGTTCATCCTTAATTGTGGTGCTCAGATGTTCATAGTAGCGATCATGGAGGTCTTGTGTCGAGTAACCTGTCCTGTCCATGATTTCCCGGAATCGGGCCGTGTACTCGGGAACCGTCTTTTTGCCTTGCCACAGCTCCCTGAGCTTGGCCTTGGCATCCACCATTTCATCAACCGGTTCAAATCGTGCTTTGAAAGCCGTTCTGAAGTCGTCCCAATCACCATTGAATGCCATTTGATGACTGGCAATCAAGTCCATGTGGGGCGTTGCCCAAACTGCCGCATCTTCTGTCATAAATGACAGGGCCGACGAAATCCAGAGGTGGTCTAACCGGGTCTGACCCCCTTGGGTATTGTATGGCAACAGCTTCTCATTAAACTGTGCGTACATTGAGAAGGCGGCCAGAAAGCAACACGTGTCACTACTAGCATTGCCCTTAAAACTAGGGGGTTTTTCTACAACCCTTCCTGTGACCTTTTGTTTACTGGTTGTTGCTGGTTCTGAACCAGCGCTGTGATGGCTTGTGTCAGCTGTTTCTGACCGAGGAGTAGCGCATGCAGAAGTTGTTCTGCGGTGGGGGGCGGAGACGGTTCTTGTGCGGGGGCTGGTGTAGCTGCCCTAGAAGCATGCTGGGACACGTTGGTGGAATCCATCTGGTATTGCTCCTGCGTGAAGGTTAGATCAAAGTCTTCTTCGGGTTCAGGAAGGGGGGGAAGAGATTCAAGGATGCGATCCTCTTGCCAATGATGAATGGGCCAGTACTGATTTGCAAAACGACCCGGATATGTAATTCCGTTGTAACGGTTTGGACACGGCTGTACTTCACAAAGTTGATGTCCTTCTTCAGGATCGTAACACTCGTCTCTGACTGTTTCGTGGTTGAAGGTGTGCGGATAACTTTCACAGGGGAGGTGATCTCTGGACCAGATACTGCTGTTGGGACTTTGGGAAGCCACACTGTATTCTACTTTAGAACAAGATGAAGTACTCGTCTGCCCAAACTTTGTCTACCACTTTGAACACTTGTTCGTAGTTCCTTCTTAAACCTGTGAAACTGATTTTCCCAATTGCCTTCAATCCCCAATCCAGCAGCTGCCACTCACAATGAGTGATGACAGGGGCTCGAATTGGTGATTCCTCTAAAAGCTTCTCTAACTTCTGTTTCTCCTGCTCAAACTGACGCTTCGTCTCTTTGTGAAGCTGGTGGTATTTGTCGATGGTGGGGAGGATCGACAGACGTTGAAGGGTGGCGGTGAGCTTGGGAGTGAAGATACCTCGAAGGTCTTCAACAGTGTGCTTGCGGAAGTCGATGAGAGTTGGCTTTGCTGCTATGAGGGCTGCGCTAGGGTTGGTAGCGGGCCGGGCTGGGAAGTGTTCGGCTAACGAAGGCTTCTTAGGGAGACTTGCTAATGCCTCGGCTCGTTCGCGTGCAGTGCAGGCGGCGAACTCCTTGGACTCAGCGCGGAGTTTTTCAAACTCCTCTGCTGTGGGGAATCTATGTGTGAGGGCGGAACCCTTGGGTTTACGACAACCAACGTAGGAGGCAATAGCCTTGAGCTCCTTCTCCGTGTATTTGTGACTCTGGCCACGTGCGTGCTCTGCGTCGAGTTGATCAAACACAGCCTGAGGTAAGGCGCGATGGATCTGGACTTCTCGACGCGCTTGATTCAGATCCTTATGTAAAGGATCTGGGCGAGCAGTGAAACGGGAGTGGGATTCTTTCGGCACTAAGAATCAACCACGGAAAGTGAACGAGTCAGCGATCAAGCACGTCAAGACGGACGGCAATGGCTTACTCTCAAACGTAGGGGGGAATAAATGTTTTAAAACTGGGGGGACAGGAGGGCTTGATCCAAGCTAAGGGCAGTCGTGCCGGTAGCTGTGTGGTATCTTGACCTCATGTCGCAGAGCGACTGCTGTTATGCTGCTAAACCCTAAACAAGGGTGGAAGGGATGATGGTGGAAGAGGAAAGGGATCTCCAACGACGACAACAAGGTCAGAGTCGATGATAAGCAGGCAAGCAGGCACAGAGGCCGGATACTAGCAGTGCAAATGACAGAGTTAATATGGTATGATACTAAGTTACATGCAGTAACTCACCTAGCAGTGCATATGACAGAGAGGTCAAGATGCAGAGCTAGGGAGGGTAAGGTCTACTATATATACTGTGGCTGGGTGGTCTGTGCACAAGTTCCCACACTAGGGACTGGAGTAACTGTGGGGCTGGAGTAACAATAGAACAATAAGGGACCAGGGTAACTGTCAAGGACCTGAGTAACTGTCAAGGACCAGGGTACGGAGAACAATAGAGCTAGAACACTAGAACAATAGAACAATAGCCTAGGTTGATCTGGAACCGCTCCAGACTGAGTCTAGGGTTTGGGTCTGGACTATTGATAAATAAGGCAGGATGTCACGTGACCCGGGTTAGGGTTAGGTCTGGTAACACTCCTAGCCGGAAAATAAGCGCTCTAGATAGGCGCTTAAGGCTATAAACTTGTGACAATGTTGGAAAAATCCGGTCTGTTGGACTATCCATGTCAGTGCGAAGGAAAGCGGGGTCGGTCTGGGTATTGAATTCCCAAAAGTGCGAGCAGAGATCCGCGAAGAGTGAAGCTTTGATGACCCTGGGCGCTCCGGGGTTTTCTTTGTAGAAGTCGTCAATTGCTTCTTGACTATTCTCGAGGTTTTCTACTGGTTCCCAGCTATTGTGTCCGTCTGAATACCCTTCCCATTTGACTAGGAATTGCAGTTTCTTCCATTGTCCGTGTAGCCTGCTGTCTAGCACTTTCTCGACAATTTACTGCTCTTCTCTGTCTATGACAATAGGATCAGGAGGTGGAGGTACGTTTTTGCCGTTGTCGTGCCAGGGACTTAGACGGTTGATATGGAAGACAGGGTGGATTCGGAGATAGCTGGGTAGATCGAGTTTGTAGTCAAGATTGCCAATGCGTTCGATGACTTTGTACGGGCCGAGTTGTTGAGGACCGAGTTTAGGGGTAGCCTGGTGGATCTGAACGTTCTTAGCATTCAGCCAGACCATGTCGCCCACCTGGAAGACGCGTGGAGATCGCTTCTCAGATTCGTAGAGTTGCTTCATCTTTTCTTTGCTTAGACAAAGGGCTGCTTCGGTCTCTTTGCGTACTCGAGCCATGTTGTCAAGATGTTCATCGAGCGACGGGATATTGCTTTGCTTGCCGACTGGTATGCAGGCTCCTACCCAGCCGTCCTTTCGAGCGTCGGAGGCTATGTCTTGAGGGACTTAACTAGATAAATAATAAACAACATAAACCAATTATAGATATGTATCAATGATGTGCTTATATAATGGAATTACCAAAAAAAGAAATACATCAACTTTCCTAACCTTAATCCTCCGATGCTCTCTAGGACGGCTGGCACCAAACAACTGTAAATAGCGGGCTCCGGAGTCACAAGCGCCTTCCCTACCCAAACGGGAACCGGTAGCCTTTGTGGCGTCCGCGCTATCTGTCCGAGTCGCTGCGGCACAGGAGTAGTAAATATATCTTGAATTCTCACCACGCTCAGCTATGTCTAGTCATATCCGAGAAATCCTAGCTCACATGGAACGCCAGAGGATCAGTTTGGCTGAGCTCACAGCCTCTGTGTTGCTGCATCGAGGTTTTCAGCATCCATTCCCATTCCTTCTTCAAGATCTCGTCGCACGCGCCGCCGAAATCCACGGTGTCCTCTATCAACGCGCAGAGTGTCGGGATACCACCGTTTTGTGGGCACATGACTGCATGACTGCGGTATACTCATCTGCGCTCCATGATCTATCGCGTAACGATTGCGATCTTCACTTCAATATCACCTACGCCGAGCCACAACAAATTCGAGAGTTCCGTATGGAGGATATGGCAATGACGATCTGGAAACAGCAGCCGATGCTATGGTCGCTGATATACCGCCTAGTTGCTGGTGATATGTCAACTGGTGACGAGGAGCCTGGCAGTGGGAGGGGTGACTCGGATGATGAAGCCGATGGAGGTGACAACGAGAGAGCGGCCTGCGACGACTATCCATGGAGGAGTATGCAGGGTAATAAACTGCGTGCAATGAGAGAGATTGTAAGCTCACATATTAATCTTCAAGCTGACATACTCACATCCTTGATAACAGAAAACTGTGACTATATTGAGCCAGCTGCTGCAGTTGCGATACATGAAGTGTAATACACTTCAGAGCGTGATGGGGATATTTCTTCATTCGTGCAACACACCCGAAAAAGTGATCAAGGTCCTCGCTCGCATGGGGATCTCTGTCTCCCTGACTTCGATACATCGAGCAATACACTCTTTGAAGTCAGAGTGTTCCACCGACATTCAAAGATTAGGACGTACCCTATCTGCATCTTACGCTTACGACAACTTCGATGTCAAGTTCTCAACTGGAATTCCAACTGTTGACAGTTCTGAAGATTCGATGGTTCACCTCACATCTGGCACCCTCATCCGTTTAGAGCATGGTGTCACAGCAGACGATCTCCGCTGTGCTGACGAGCTCTGGAACAAGAGCCCCAATAATCCCCATGCTAAAAATCCCATTCCCTTCCTGCCATACCAGACACTGCAGTTTCTCCGCACTCTACACCCTGAGGACCATGACAACAGTGCCCCTCGTCTCACCAGACGGGGTTTGTTCCGTTTGTATCTGTTCAAGAAAACACTATTCAGATACGGCCCACAATATTTCAAGGACTTGCAGCAGTCACTTGCCAATCCCGATCCTGTCGAGCAGATACCGGTCTGTAAAGCACACCAGGTTCCCTTGCATGCGATGGATATCAACCAGTCGAAAGTATCTGGCAACATTGATGCACTTCTTGAGATGCTCACTCAAGCCGGTGTTGGCAATGCGGAGACCGCGGCAAAGGCCAAGACTGAGATGGCCGACATCGGAGATATGGTTCAGCTGGTTCACGGCGACCTTGGAACGATGGAGCGAGTGCTCAGTGCCATGGAGAGGAGAGCCATTGATGTGACATCTACTGCTAGATTGCAGTTTGTTGTCTTTGTGTTTGGGCTATTTCACTTGAAGATGGCCGCTGCAGATGCACTATGGCGGCTTCTCGTCACTCCCGAACAATCTCGCAAAGACGCTACAAGTTTTATGTCGTTTGTTGCAAAATTACGCCCCACTCGTACAGGAAAACTCACCAACAATGCAACATTTCGCGAGCAGCATGAGCTGATCAACCACGTTGGAGAGGTGTTGCGTTTAGATGCATGGCGCGTAGAAGCAAGACGTGGTGGCTATCTCACATTGGAGAAGTGGGGGGAGTCCAAGCCGTCGCTCGAGGCTATTGACAAATTTGCCAAAACACTTGTCAGTGAGTATGTGGAGGGAGAAGGAACAAATCTTTACCAGCAAAAGAATCGCCCAGACACACAACGTGATAAGCAGCACGAGAACATCATGAGGACCCATCATTACCTACTCCTCTATGAGGAACTCAGCTATGCCATGAACGAGGGAGACATTGGGCGCGTCGAGACACTTTTCCGGCCGTGGATACAAATCTTTCGCTCAGTCGGAAAGCATAAATATGCAACTCGGATGCTACTCTTCATGCACCAGCTGTATAAGTCTACCCGGAAGGTTTGAGGTGAGTGATACTGCTCACAGAATGTTCAAGTTTGTGGAGAGCTTACCAAGATCAAAATGCAATATAGACGAGCTGTTCGGTACAACATCCTTGTTAATCCAACAGGCAAATCCCATCAATTCCGGGCTGTAGACTGGGTTGTTGAGCTACTGAACTTATTCATCAAGGAGTTCTATGGTGGCGAAGGACCCAACTACACCAAGAAGCATATTCTTGATGAAGCCGCTCTGGTTCTAATATACCGCAACTGCCACAAAGTCTTTGAACAGAACTTCCTTCTTTCTGGTCTAACCTATGCACACGCAGCAAAAGACATGGCTGCAACGTTTGAGGGAGTTTTACAATACATTCAGACTCTTGACGGGAGTCCCAATAAACATGTTACAGGACGAGGAGCAAAGTATGAACTACCTAACGCTATTGGCCACGGGGCAGCTATCATCATGGCGGAGGCGAACCCTCAAGAACAAGACGGCCGTGGAGATGTTGAGATGATGGACAAAGAAGAGTGGTTGATGTGGGAAGAAATTGAAAGGGGCGGTGCAAGAGGAGTAGGAGACGAGGACTACTGGGATCTGACAGAGACTATCAGCGCAGAAGACTTAGCGGCGGAAGGTGCTATTTAACTTACGCCGTAACAACTGCGTTTTCTTTGTGTACACCAGTACGCGTTGCCGCTTGAGCTTTCATTGGGCAATCAAGACTGCGCCCTAGTCGCAGACGAATAATGCAGTCAGATCAGTAAATATATAGTAGGGCACAGCGGTGGGTGAACTCACGTGTATGTCCCTGTGTTTTGCACGCGCTACACGTCACGTTCTTCTTTGTTGACAACAAGGAGTCGGCTGCGCTTGTTGAAGTGTTGTTTGCAAGGTTGTGCGCCGCAGGTTGGCGTTGGCGAAGTGGCGTGGTAGCGTAGAGGCCCGTAACGGGATAGTGTCTGCCATCCCATACGTATATGCATCAGTACACGTCATGGACAAAAACCGAACGTACTTTTGTATAATCACCATGAGTGCACCTCCAAATTCGTGCACCCTTCTCCACTTGGGGACCTCTCTTCGAAAGTCCTCCGGCGATACGAGCTTCTTGAATCGCGCGCACGAGGCGATACACTCGAGCGTGTTGTCGCACATGATGTCAGTAGGTCCCATATTTTTTGACTGAGCGTACCCGTAGAGATTCAGCATGTTTTGGCAGCGGAAGTCGTCGAGTTTGGCGCGAAGGGCGAAGTCAGAGGCTGTCATAGTGTACTTTGGTAAGCGAGAGGCACGGCCGATCGACGGGCCATGAGCAGAGTTTGCCTCCATCTCCGTGAGAGGAGGCACGAGCTTCTTGAAGATGTCGCTGGGGGAGTCTGACTTGTCGTTGCAGAGGTCGCAGCAGACGGCGGACTGGGTCAAGTTGCAGTGCCTGCACCTGGTGGGAGTTTCCGCGCATTGGAGATGATCGGGCACTGCCAGTTTATGTAAGTGTCGACTCGTCGCTCGTTTTGACATCTTGACTCACCTCTTCTATCGTTTTGGTAGAACGCCATGATAGGCACGCGGTAACAACAGAATGGGCGAGTGGACGCGTTGATCAGGTTGTCCATCTCAGGAACAATACCCACATGGTGAGAGGTCTTGCCTGATGTTACATGCTTCGCGCTGATGCCTGCAGCAGACTGATAATACTCGACTCTGAGGGATTCGTACACGGAGAGAACACCGTTGTTCCCGTTCGTGGCTGTGGCGGCTGGTGCTGGCAGGTTGTCTGCGCAGAGACGATTGGTTGAGTCGGCGTTGAGTTCCGTAAGTGTTCGCTTTCGTGTTTCGGCTTCGTTAGCCCTCGCTTCTTTGACTCGATTCTTCACTTCCGCAGCTTGAGCAGCTTTCGCGCGAGTGTTGTCGAAGTACTTGGACTCTGCAAACAATACTGCAACTCCCTCGGTGCCTGGCCCGCGCCCAACACGTCCGAAGCGTTGCCATAGCGTGTTCATGTCGCACGTAGCGCGCCATTGGCCCACAAAGTCTATGTCAGGAACGTCGACTCCCTAGGGCCCAGGTAAGTTCAAATCCGCGCATGATATGTCCATCACTCACTAATCCAAACGAGTCCGTGCAGCCTAGAATATATGGACCTTCGGCATTCGCACCGGACACCTTGAACGCATTCGTGGTCTGCTCCCGAAATTGCAGTGTCATGTGTGAGTTGAACCACACGATACGATGGCGGAGTTCCTCAGGCATTTTGTTCCACAGCGACTTGGTCGCGTCAACGGACTCCTGGATACTATCGAAGAACAGAAGAAACTTGGGAAGTTTCGCACCCGGTGTCCAGTTCTCCGGGATTAAAAATGAAGATCTTTGTAGCTCTTCAACGAGTGGCGTATCTTGCGAACGCTGAGGTAGACATTCGGGCGGTCGTTTGACCGCAAAATCTTCACTGTTCGCTCTGGTTCCATTTTGAGTGTTGACATGACATCTTTCAGCATTTGTTCAGGTAATGTGGCCGAAACGACTATATACGGCACCTCCTCTACAAGCAAGCTTCGAAGCCGACCCGCCTCCGCATATTCCTTTCGAAATGCGCCCCATGTACTGATACAATGCGCCTCGTCCCATACGATGCTGATGATCTTCGACACAAAGGTACGATCTCTCCACAGTTTTTCGAATGGGCCGCGGTTCGCTAATGCCAGCTCCGGATTGACGATGACGACTCGGTATCTTCTCGCGGTAATGTCCTGAGCGCCGGTGCATTCGAACTTAGTACTGATCAATATCTCCGGTTTTTTTAACAGACAAACCTGGATGACCTGCGGCGATACGGTTTGCGCGTCGACCGATATCGCGTGGATCCCCTTGGCTTGCAGCTGCGCTTGGTTCTGTGCGCCAAGAATATTGAGAGGGGTGATAACAATCTGCATACCCTCCAGGCAAAACAGTAAGGGGAGCCAGAAGGTGAGAGTTTTTCCAGACCCTGTTCCGGAGACTGCGAGGACATCCTTTGCGCCGTGGAGGATAGCGCGATCGAGTTCTGCCTGCCAAAGACACGGCCTGCTCCCAAAAAATTTTCACCCTTGTCACGGATAGTCTGAAGCGTTGGGACTCTTGGACAGATGAGTTGCGCACGCGAGGGACGCGACATCGAGACAGACAAAAAAAAAGTTGATTATTCCTGCCTTCTCGCTGAGGAGCTGCGCGCAACGGTGATCTCTTCTAAATGGAGGAATTCCGGGTGTTTCGTCGCCGGAGCCCGCTATTTACAGTTGTTTGGTGCCAGCCGTCCTAGAGAGCGTCGGAGGATTAAGGTTGGGAAAGTTGATGCATGTCCTTATTTGGTAGCTTATATAATGATGTTGATTACTAATATCAATACATGTCTATAATTGTTTTATGTCGTTTATTATTTATCTAGTTAAGTCCCTCGAGACATAGCCTCCGACGCTCGAAAGGACGGCTGGGTAGGAGCCTGACTGGTATGGTGAAGTCGGGGCAATATCCGTAGATGACTTCAAACGGTGTTTGTGAGTTACCCGCATGTACTTGCGAGTTGAGTGCAAACTCAGTCGCCGGCAGATGATCGACCCAGTCGTCTTG
>JABYQR010000517.1:0-24116 GCA_022592445.1 Cytidiella melzeri | reverse complement strand
CTCTCGCCAGTGAATTCATTCGCTGCGCTGAGTCTCTGTAGTCTTATCACTCTGGGGCTAGTGGATTTATTCGCCGTCTCGGACGACTTATCCTGGTTGTATCAGTCCACCTCAGACGACCACCACACTCCCTCAGACGACCATCACACTCCCTCAGACGACCACCACACTCCCTCAGACCACCACCATCCTCTCGCAAGTGAATGTATTCGCTGCGTTGAGTCTGTACGACGACGGAAACGACATTACGGCCACCATTCTCATAACTACAGCTACAGCATGTGCGACACCGAACACCCTCCCTGCCCCACGACCCCCAGTTCATTCTCAAAGTTGTGTTTCCGCAACAAGGACATGCGGGCATCAGGCTCCTCTCTCAAATCTATCGCTAGTGAATTCATTCGCTGCGTTGAGCCTCCGGATTTCCACTGCCTCTAGGCTAGTGAATTCATTCGCTGCCTGAGGGTCTTTCACTCGCTATTCAGGATGAGGAGGACGGGTCTTGAGAGGATGAACTTGCCATTGCTGTTGGGCAGTGAGTCCCTTCGTAGAGCCTGAGCAGCGCACCATATACATGGCGGCGACCAATCGTGTTCTTATCGAGCTAGAGGTTTTCGCCACCCAAGCGTGCCGTCGTCTTATCGAGGAAGTTGGTCTGCCTTTGCCGAACTTGCAGCCTACCTATAACGGTTATGTGCTACAACCTACGAAGACTAAGTACAACGCGCAGAACAGGTACGGTAAGCCCCGGGTATCCCTTTACTGACTAGGGTCTTGCCTCTATGATAGCTGCGTTGCAGATAGGTAGCTAGAATGCAGCTGCAGGCGCATCGTGAATAGAAGGTGCGCAACTAAACACCCTACCTGCTCAATCCCCCCCGACATTTTACCTCATCTCGACGTATTCGTCGCTCACGTCCGTCGCTGACGCACGTCAATTTAGGAGTGATCATACGGGTTCGATATATTCTACTTCTACTTAGCATCCTCTAGCCTACTAGTGACCAGTAGCTGAGCCTTGTAAGTACTTGTGAGTGGTGCGCGTCATTCACTCCCTTTCAGAACCTGGGCTCAACCACCTAGATGATATTGCGTCCTTTGCAAGCACTGAGTTCACCCTGGAATGTTTTTCAGCGACGCAGATGAGCCGCAGGAGGCCTGACGAGCCTCTGCATGTATCAATGCGCGAGGTACTTGATCGGCTGTCAGGGTAGGAGTTGCCAAGGTGGGTGGTTAAGGTATGCGTGTGGGTTGGGGGAGGGGGGAGGAGGCAGGCAGACGGGGGCAGTAGTTATGGCGGGGGTGGCGGGGGAGACGGGGGTGGCGGGGGAGACGGGGGAGACGGGGGTGGCGGGGGAGGCGGGGGAGACGGGGGTGGCGGGGGAGGCGGGGGAGACGGGGGTGGCGGGGGAGGCGGGGGAGACGGGGGAGACGGGGGTGGCGGGGGAGACGGGGGTGGCGAGGGAGGCGGGGGTGGCGGGGGTGGCGGGGGAGGCGGGAAAGGTGGGGAAGGCGGGGTCCCAGGCAAAAGTTAAAGGCACTAGACTTGTTGTAAAAATGTTTGAGAAGGTGTATGGGAATTTGACGCACATGTAATTAAAAATTTACCTTTCAAGGCTCAGAAAACCAAGTGGAAAAGATGCCTTCCACGGATTCGGCGGGGCGTGGGAAAAGGGCATGAAAAAATCAAGAAAAGGAAAGGGCGGGTAGAATTTCCGGCGGCCTACCTCGTTGCATGCACGTGCTACCGAAAAGTTCGTGAAAGTTGTTTGCCACGTTATGTTTGCCATCACCCGACACACGTGGGAAATCTAATTGTTTTTACAATTTTAGGTCGGTCGGAAATCTGCCCGAAAAATCAATATTCACACAGATTTTCGGAGCGCGGAAAGGCTGCCAGTAGATAGGCTTGAAAATTTGTAGAAAAATCACAAAAATGTCTTTGATTGTATATTAATCTAACCCCCCAAACATAACTATATATTCACGGGATTTTTAACATATCAAATAACTCTCACAATCATTTCACGTCATGTGAAATCGGCCTTTGCCCGCAGTGATAGTAGTGGATTCGTACAATGGCGTTCCATGAACAAAGCCGCTGCGGAGTCATCTTCATGCTTGGGGCCAGGTATGTGTTCCCTACCTGCATGACAACGTACCTTGATTCAGCCAAACTTGCAACGTCTGTCTGTGGTTGCGACCGGCTCGTGGTCATCGTGGAAGCGGGTGTCAATGCCTCTGAGGTATTACGGCTTGGTCGGAACATGATAGTTGACGGAACGCGGTCGATATGCAGTCGTGCCAGTAGAGTCGCTGTCAGCGAGGAGGGGGAGAGTGGGTCGCCATGACTCGAACATGGGGGGATGCTTTCACAAACGAATGACCATATGAGGTAATCCCGAGAATAATGGTTATGATGGGGCGCCAGTGTCAGAGGTCCCCAGCGCGGTGAGCTGCCGGTCGAGCGTTCGAGCCTCCAGCATGCCATGTTAAGTATGATCGACCCTGCCAAAATGCATATCCAATTCGGGCATTGTATCTCAAGTTGAACTTAAACGTTAAACGATGTAAGCCCCCTGGCGAGGCTCGTTGCTCAATAGCCGGTCACTGACGCGACGTAGGCCACCGAAAGGTTCAGGAAAGAAGAAACAGCCTCTTCAGCCTACCGAATCTGAGCCGTCTAGTCCTGTGCGTACTTCCGCTGTTCGATATTTGTCACAACTCGCTAATACAGCAGCACAACTTCAGCAGACTTTAGCAGAGCAGCTATCCTATTTGCACAACCCTCGTCCGTTCAAGAATCCGAACTACACCAAGAATGTTAACCGCAGGTCGAAGAACCTGAAGGCCGTCCTCACTCAAGAACGCGAGCGGGAACGCGTCGAACGGGAACGGCGTCGTCAGGAACGTGAGCAACAAATGGAAGTTGACGGACAAGCAGCGGTCGACGATACCGCAGAAGAAGACCTGCCTACATGTCTATATTTCCTTCTGTTCAGGCCGCTATTTTAACTCATGACCTCTTCGTTCAGATTCGTCTATCGAGTCACCCCCGTCGTTTCTGCCGCAGCGTAAATACTGTGATATCACTGGCTTAGAGGTAATACTATGCGTAACACTACAGTACAGTCACGGGGCTAACGCTTCCAAGGGACCATACACTGATCCAGCTACGGGTCTGCGCTACCACGACAAGAGCATCTACGAACTGATCAAAGGATTGGTATGCAACACTGCTTTCTTTGCCTCGTGAGCTCACTGACTTGACCACCTCAGAGCGGGAGTGCTGCCAAAGACTACCTCTCTGCGAGGGGCGTGAATCCTATTGTAAAATAGCGACTGGTACTGCTTCAAGGTGTATTTAGTGTTACCACCTTTGCCCTTCGTTGAGCTCGTAGAATCTTCAGGTGCTTCGGGGATTCACGGTTGACCAATACGGTGTACACTGGTACTCGAAAGCGATGATACGAAAATAGCTGTGTGATTCACGATACAAGTACAACACTACATAGACAACACACTTTACAAAGCCCTCAAATATCCTTCTTATCCGTGAATAAGATCGCGTCTTGAACAATCTATTGCTCCATCATCCGCCCGCCTTGTACCTTCCATTTCATCGGCAAATGACCTCATTATTGTCATTGCCCGCCTAGCGGCGTGAGTGCTCAAGCTCCCCTCCGGTAGCTTACACAGTCATGATAGCGTCTGTAATGTCATCCGCCATCTCTTGCAGCAGCTCCCATACACTCTTCCTGCAGCGCGAGATATTAGTGTGCTTCCAACAAGTATATGAACCCAGTTTCTCGGCGTACCTGTAGAAATCTCTCTCTTCCTCCTCCTCCTCTTCTTCCTTTTCCTCTTGCTTTTCTGGGACATTGATATCGGTCTCAGCCTCGGCCTTTCCAATCTTGTCAGCCTCGTCCACAGCTGATGCGACCTCAAGTTGAGCACCGCAACGAATCATCCGTTCACGCACGACCGACAAAGCTAGACTTCCTGCCCTAGCTGCAACACCGCTAACGGTGTGTTTAGACACTCTACAAAAGCCATTAGTATAACGAATCTATTGAGCCATTGAGAGAAGAAGGGAAACCTACTCATGACGCGCAACGCGCAACCTCGGGCCATGCGCGACAATGCCAACGTGACCACGTACACCCTCCAGCTGATCCTTTACGTTGTCCTCGTCGGTATCATCGACTCGGAAGTGGGGAATTGGTAACTCCGAGGCATGCGGCGACACGATGCCAATGGCCTCGGGACGTGGAGCACGCTCGACAAACTCATCGTGCACCTGGACACTCTTCAATTGATTATACTTCTCGTCGGCATCATCAACTCGGAAGTGGGGGATGGGAAGATCTGAGGCAGGCGGCGACACGATGCCTTTGGCCGCAGGACGTGGAGCACGCTCGACAGACTCAGCGTGGACTCGAACACCCTCTAGCTGTTTGTTGTACTCGTCGGTGTGAGCTTTGAAGCTCAGGTTGGACGCAGGTGGAGAGACGATGGCCACGGGTTTTGGATGAGTGTAGAACCGCTTGAGAGCGGCTTCGATGTCGCCCACGGGGTTGTATGCGTAGGTCGGCTTGGGAGAGGCGATTTCGATGTCGATCTTGGTCGAGTTGTCGCTGTTGCCAGTGGAGAAGTTGGGAGTGGGAAGCTCGCTGGGGTCGGGCGCGGTGACGGGGTAGATGTAGTTTGGATGAAGGAGCTTGACTGGAGATCTAAAGGTGGGAGATGAGGGGTTGAGCGAAACGATGGAAAGGAAAGAAAGTGGGTGGATGCGTAGAGCTTGAAGGAAAGGGCATCGGTCGGAATGAAGGCGATTACTTACCTCAATGGAGGAGAATACATCATTGAGTAGGCAGAGGGGCCAAGGGCAGCGTAAAATTGTTGACTCTCCGGGCGGAATCGAGGAAGAGGAGGGACAAAGAACGAAAGAGACGACGGGGCCCAATGGCCAGAAAAGTAGTAATTTGGTAGGCTCATGATGATCGAAACAAATACGACGAGTCAAGTATGTGAAGGTCAAGCAAGGGCTGATGTACTGATTCGAAGGACGACTCTGCCTATGCTGGATGAGCGATGGAGGGGAAGTGGTTCGCGGGAAGGTTGGAAGACGGGTTGAACAGCTTTCGCGATTGCAGGAGCGTGTGGAGGTCACGGGATCGCGTTACCGGCCAGTGATATGGTCTGTTTGGTCATGGCCGTCCTTTGTGCAAGCCGGCATGAGGTAGATTGGCGATCTGCGAGGGCAATTGCCTAAATAGGCGGAGAGCAGACAATGAGCATGCGCGAGACCGTGACTTGCTGGTGTCTTGATTTCGACGTTTGCATGCCGCAATATAAGCTTGAACTCTCGCTGTTTTCATGAAAACAGGTAAGCGAAAATCTGAACTGTATATTTGTCTATACTGACGTATTGAACAAAGTAGCGGCTGATACTGGGCTGTACCATCCTCAACGGAGCGCATTACTCTGTCTCGCACGAAGGACGGCGAGCCAAATAACTCCCACTATGTCTGGGCATCGGAGGTCAATGGCCATTGACCACGACGTAGGCCATGGTGCAGCCTGGTCAATACGGCATCGCGTGAACACCTGCGTGGTTGATGAGCTCAAGGAAGATCCAACGGTAAGACCCTTTTAGTTTGGCGTAGAGTTTCCTGGCGCATCTGAATAGCGTTCCCATAGGCCTCTACACAGTGAATCAAGCACCGACAACCACGCTTGCCGCGGCCGTCACAATAGGCTTGCTGGAAGGCACGTTCCACTGTCGAGAACGCCCAACGTTCACCCGAGCTTCCAGGCCATCGGAAGCCCATGGAGCTACAGCACATTGGAACGTGAGTGAACTTTGTTATGGGTAGAGTCAACACACGGACCTCGACTCGGAGACATGGAGCCGTCTTATTCCACGCCAGCAATCAGTGAGGGGCTGATATCTTCGCAAGACAGTTTCATGCTCTATCAGACAGAGTCTGAAGCTGGCTTGGGAAGACTACGTCCCTACACGGCCGTGTACGGTACGCTACAGCAGAGTACAGCATGACTCGCCGACACTGGCTAGGCTGGCCCTCTCAGGTTCGATGGCGTGTTCTGATGAATTTCTCAACCCACGTACTACGATGAACTCTTGGTGAATGCCGGCGGACCTGATGTATGCGTCCGTTGTCCCTCCTACGCTCCTTCGTGACGAGCTATGTTGAGCTGGTGTTTCGAGCTGGTGAGCTTGGCAACGTCAGTCGTCCATCTCCGCAGACCTAGCGCGTAAAGCAATGCGTTCGAGTGATATTTTCAGTCGCGCGAGTTGTCCTATGTTCAGTTGGCCGACACTTGTTCCGCCACCTGGAAAGCGACGGCGCTGATGATGGCGGGAGCGAGACCATGCAAGCGCTGTACAGTCCTCAGCACCATACCACCGCTGCATCTGCTCTAGCTAGTAGTAGATTCTAATGATCTGGAATTGAGCTGATTTATCGTTGTATATTTAGCTATGTAGAACTGTTCTATCTAACAACTCGAAAGGCCGCGGAAAACGCAAGCAGTTGCGCCAAAGTCAGCGACGCGTTGGATAAGGAGATTGGCACCTCCGCCCTTATTCCCTAGCTTTCAAAGTCATCCGTATGCATTTGCCCACTTGCTCTGCTACACCTCATGAACACGCGCACAGCCATTCTCAGCCAACTTGAAGAACAATCAGAGCCTGACATTGCCGTGCACAGCGTCGCAACGTTAGTGGTGACAGAAAAAGAGTGTCAAGGTCGACATTAATAACGACGTCCTGCGTTCGATTCTCGTCGTCGTGGGATATGGCGATCAGAGCCTGAGGTCACTGCTGACGGTACGATGACAAACCCTTGAAGATCGGCGTTGTGATCATTGTATCCGTGAACACCTCTTTCGCTCGAACTACCACCTCTCCTACTTGAGTCCTCAAGACCCTCGACATCGAGAGACAGTCCGGCACACTCGCCACAGAACGAAACTTGAACAGTACACGAGACGATGCCCCTTCCCCCGCCGCTAAACTTTCCCAAATGGATTGCTGAGAACGAGCACCTTCTCAAGCCGCCTGTGAACAACTTCTGTCCGTACAAGGGGAAAGACTTCATTGTGATGGTCGTCGGGGGCCCGAATGAGAGAAACGATTATCATGTGAACGAGACCGAGGTGCGTTCTCGCGGTCGACAGGGTAGATGGTTGCGTGAGCAGAAATGAGGAGAGGTGTTCATTGATGATATGTCTAGGAGTGGTTCTACCAGTACAAGGGTGCTATGCTCCTGCGCGTTGTGGACGAAGGAGTGTTCAGGGAGATACCGATTGAGGAGGGCGAGATGTTTTTGTTGCCTGGTGAGTATCCGTACTTTCCGCTAGCTGGTGGCTAACTTGAACACGCTTAGCGAACACACCTCACAACCCAGTGCGTTTCAAGGACACAATTGGGCTCGTGATGGAACGGACTCGTCCGGAGGGGTCATTGGGTATGTCATATTATGCTGCCCAGCTTGCTACACTGCTCATGTGTATGCAGACCGTCTCCGGTGGTACTGCAAGACTCCTGCGCACTCCGTCCCTACGATGATCCGAGAAGAGGTGCTGCACGTTACGGACCTCGGGGCACAGCTTGCACCTATCATCAAGCGATGGCAGGAGAACGAGGACCTGAGACGGTGCAAGTCGTGCGGGGCCATCGCGTCGCCGCAGTAAACGAATCAAGTCACATACATCATGTTGTAGTTACAAGAGGGAATTGGTAAGCTTATCTGTAATAGTTTGTTTTGTTATTCGAATAGACCCGTGTTCTAGAGTCATTCATTAATTTGGCAGCACCAGTCATCGTCATCCTCTGCAGTCATTCTGTGGCTCTCTGCTCCGCATGATGCCTTTCTACTCGTGGTATATATTCTCTCTCGTGTCCCTTACAAACGCAACACACACTTCACTACCATGTCAGACTCTACTCAACAGAACAACCAGAACACCGACTCCTCTGCTGGCATGGGCGGTGGTCAGACTGGAGAGAAGCAGGATTGGCTCGACAAGGGTATAGAGATGGCCGGCAAGAAGGCTGGTGTCAACGTCGTGAGTGCTTTTCTACCAAGTGCTACCGCAATGCAAGGTGCAGAACGCTGATCTCTTTTGCTCGGCTGCAGAGCGATGCCAACGCCGACAAGGCTGGAGACTTTGCGAACAAAGAGTTCCAACAGAAAGAGGGTGAGCAGTTCATTGAAAGTGTGTTATACTGCTGCTGATGTTCTCGTCCTGCTAGGCCGTGGCTTACCCGGTGTTCAATGATCTGTTGAACCGCTGTTAACCAAAGTGCACATCATATGAGATGAACCTGTAACATGAATGAAATAACGCTCTGCATCCCAGCTATGCTCGTGTGCCAAAGTGCAAGTTTGCTTTTCATATGATCATGACGAGATTTGTATCCACGTAAGACCAGTAAGCTTATCTGTTATTCGAAATAGATGAAGTCATTAATATGGTACCAGCCGCCTTTGTGGCTCTTGCTAGTGTGTCGTCATCGCTGTCACCTGTGGCTCAACCGCCCCACCCTCTCATATATAAATCCTTTACCTTGTCTATCGCTGCAACCCACAATCAACCCAATTCTACCCTAATACCTCTACATCATGTCCGACTTTACTCAACAAAACGACCTCGGCCCCGCATCTGGCGGTGCACCCCAGCAGTTCGACGGTGCTCAGCAGGGAGAGGGTGCAGGCTACGACCAGATGACGAACTCTGCTGATGATACTGGCATGGGCGGAGGGCAGGGCGTGCACGGCTCTGGTGTCGCTGGGGGGTATGGAGGCCAATCGCAGTCGCAAACCCAGACCCAGTCTCAGCCCGCAGAGAAGCAGGATTGGCTTGACAAGGGTCTTGAAATGGCCGGTAAGAAGGCTGGTTACAATTTGGTAAGTGGTGCTTGTTGTTGTCTGTGTCCAGAATGCAGCGCTGACGATGGTGCCCTCTTCTAGAGCGATGCCAACGCCGACAAGATCGGTGACTTTGCAAACAAGGAATTCAAGAATTATGAGGGTAAGCAAATATCTTATACAAGCATTGATTGTGATGTTGATGATGCTAATTACTATCAGGCCGTGGTATCCCTGGTGTCCAGTAATATCCTGCGAGATTAGTCCAAGCAAGTATGTGTACCATAGATTGTTGTAACAACAGACTCCGAAGCTCGAAAGTATCTTTGTGTGATAAAGAATATCGAGAATGGGATATTGATTGAGAGCCATAAGAAAGCAACTTTCATTCGTTCACTCAGATCTTCAAAACACGCAATACATGCATTCAAAAATGCCACGTCAATCCTACGACGATGCAACATATGCATTGAAATTATACGTCGTCGGCCTCGCCGTTGTGAACTTGAATCCGTTCTTGTAGGCATTGGTGGTCACGACTTTCCCCCTCTGTATCGAGCTTGACACCGTGCAACTCTTGGTGAGCGGTCCTAGCTTGAATTTGGACAAGCCAGCGGGGGCGGAAGCGGTGGTGGTCTGGGAGCCACAAGCCAGGGTGAATGTGGCGGGGGATTTGAGCAGCGCGACGGCCCAGATGTAGTCTTGTGTCTGAGGGTGCGGAGGTTAGAAGTGAAGAGGAAGACATATTGGCGGATCGCGTACGTAGTCATAATTCATAGGCATAGGTAATGGGTCGTCTGTCGCAACAGCGTTGGCCTCGAACGTCCGTCCCCACACGAACGTCCTATCCGTGGTGATACGAGGAAACGCGCCAGTCTTGAAGGCGGGGATGTAGTACTGGATCAAGTCTAGCCAAGCTATAGCCACGAAGCAGGAGTCAGAGGTGTCTTGTAATATATAGAGGACGAGTTGTGCACAGTACCTGTGTGATCATACCCATTCGTCCATGCCTGAGAGTTCGGTTGCATACCCTCGATAGGGCCCACATAGTGCGACTCGCCGTAGTCGTTCCACGTGTTGATCTCCACAAAGTTTACGACACCTCGATTGGCGATGAGCCCTTCCCATCGCTCAGAGAGAAGCCAGTCATCGGCTCTGTAGATGAAGTTCTTGCTTGTATAGTGCTGCATGGGAAAACCGAATGATTGCGTAAGTCTATGTCTAAAGAGTATCAGTGGAGACAATCTAGGCTACGTACGGTGAAGAACCATGGAGATGCAGCAGCCATATACGAACGACCAGGGAGGTTCGAGATGTAGCTCTGGTCTTGATCAAAGTTGATGTCGTAGTCGCCTTGCGGCCATCCAGAGTTCCACTAAATCACAGAGTCAGTTCACTCCGACGAGACGAAATCACGGTAGATACATACACCGAAGGCACCATCGAGGACACTATACTGCGGGAACGTGGCAGGGTCGATAAACCATGCAGGCACAAAATACACTCCGTTCGTGCTCGCTCCCGACTTCACAGCGTAGATCCACCCAGCGTTGACAGAAGCCTGGCCGAATGTACAGTCCGACCCGGAGAATGTCGACGCCAGAACCTTCCCGTTGACGTACTGCTGGTTCGGATGGTTCGCGTAATTTGATATGTAGGTCTGCAAAAGGGTGGCATCGGAGGGCGTTGAGCAGGGGAGAGAGCTCATGTCAAAGGAGAGGAAGAGCTTGAAGGGGGTGTTGAGAGACTTGGCGGCGGCGTAGGCGTTGGATACTTGGGAGGGCTCCCAGGTGTCGGCGCCGACGTTCAGTGCGAACGCATCGATACCTTTGGAACTGGCCAAAACGATGTCTAAGTCCGCACGCGTTCCGATTCTGTTCAGCAGCTAGTATGGAGATGGTGAGTAAGAGTACTCGCCTGCTGTCCACGTGTTGATAGTATAGTTGTACGTGTTGCCGACAATATGGTGCGCAAAAACCAGCTTCGGGGTGGAGGCATTGGGAGACACGGGCGACGGTTGAAATGTGGATGGGAGCGTTCCTGCCGGTGTTAGAGACGAGGTGTTGACGACGTCCTTTGCTGCCACCGGCTGGTCGAGAGGCATCTGGGTAAGAAAGCCGCCGTCGGGGCTGACAAGCAATGCCATCATCAGTTCTTTTGTATCGTTATACGAGTCACGGAGCTCTAAGGCTGTAGTTGAAGAGGCGAGAAGAAGGGATACTGCGAAGAGGGGAGATATCTTGATATGCATGGCGATTTGCTTGTGTTGGAGAGGTATGGTGAGGTGTAGAAGCAGATCTTGGATGAAGATACGATGGAAGAGAATGCACAGATAGTACGAGCATTCCCGCCGGCTGACAGTGTCGGCGAGAGTCGAAATGTACAAGCATCTATATTGTCAGCCACACTCTGTAAAAGAGCGTATTGCATTGCTTTTTGGTTTGAATTCGTAGGAGCCAATGCGTCTTTCAACTCTCAGGATCTGGCTGCTGTAGGATGCAGGAATGAGAACTTCTTGTCACGTACGTTGCAGTAAGAATGCTTACTTCTGCCTATTTGGGCATCTACACCCTCTCGGCAAACCCCGCGTTCCGTTTCACTGCGGATTGTCAGCCTGAACAAGGAGTTGCCTAATTGGGAGGTCACGTGCATGGTCGGCAACTCGGCGCTGAGGTGTGCAAGATAGCGATCGTACGACCTGAAAGGCGGTTCGAGTGAGATTGGTTCGCGACAACGCCTGAAAATTTTATTGATCATGCATCATTCGAGAGCTCAACCTATACAATGTTTGTTATTCCCAGTATGTAATCAGTAAGTAGACATAACAAAAATGTAATACTGCAATAGTAGTCTATCAGGGCGCACTAACATAATCGCGGGGGCGGACAGGCCGACGCGAACAGGTTCCCAACATCCTCTATGGCTACCCCTCCCCCCAGAAAGAAACCGAAAGCAAAGACTGCTTGCCGCCCCAAAACCCCGCCCACCTTCAGAGGCTTTATACATGTTAATGAAGCTGTTGCAAGCCGAGCCGAGCCTTACAAGTTACCACCCGAGTTGGCGAAAATTTATACCGATCGACTCTTCCTTGATGACAGCCAGCGCGAAGCAGTCCTGCTCATATATGCACGCGATCAACTGTTTTGTCAGAAATTTGACAGTGCAGACGAACACAGCCAACTTACCGCTCGTGCAATCCTTGCCACAAATCACCTTGACACTGGTGCCCTGGACGAGCTGGGGAATAAGTGGAGCTGTAGATGGTCCAGTAGTGAAGGTGTCGGAGAGAAGGCAACTCAAAGACTGTTATATCAGTGGTGAGTACAGAACATCAAAACATTTACACATCAGTACTCAACTGCAATCGTAGCTCGTGTAGCTACAGTCACGCAGCTCGCGGCTCGAGCAAGCGCAGTAACCCTGTCGACTTCACGGGATGTTTGGCGCACTGCGAGATTGTGTATCAAGTAACCACTCACCGAGTTCTTGTGATTCGCGGGCACTTGGAGCACAACGACGAGTGCTTGAGCGGTGCATTCGCACGCCCACCCGTGTTTCCAGTGCATCCATCTGTCTATAAACATGCCCTTCAACTCCTCAAAAGCGGTGTCACTCTTGCTGATGTCAAGAAGACCAATCAGCAGATGTTTGCGGAGCAGAAGTACAGAGACATGCCGGACGATTTAGCAAACTCACGATTTCGGTGGCTTCTTTCCCATAAAGACAACCGGTCCCTCTATCGACAATTCCATCGTCTTCGGGGAATCAAGATCTCAGAGCAAGATTACATTAATCTCCATGAATGGCTTGATGTAGACTCACCGCAGTTCAATAAAACCCTTCGCGATGCTATCCACCATTATTCACCGAGAACGACCGAGGAAGAGCGTCTTGAAGTCTGTATCTCAACACCGGAAATGAATGACGCTGCATGGAGGTACGGACATCACTCACAGGTACTTCTCGATGGCACATTTGGAATCAGCAACAAGAAGATGCTTCTTTTCATCGTGATGGGGGTGGACGAGGCAAATCGAGGAGTTCCCATCGCCTTTTTCCTATTTTCTGCACCAAGCAAAAATCAGAAAACCGCTGCTGGATATGACACAAGCATCCTAGAAAAGGTGTTAGAGCAGTGGCGGCTGTCATTGGGAAGTCGGGACGGAGAGGACTTTGATGTTTGGGTGGCGATCACCGACACAGACCTTACAGAGCGCGGAGCCCTTCTTCGTGTCTTTCCCCACATAGTCCTCTTGATATGCAAATTCCATTTGCGGCAGTCATGGAAGAACCACCGAACCAAATCGCTGAAAGGAACCTCATCCGACCATTGTGATCTCAAGTCTCGTCTTCGTCGAGTCGAAGACCTACTTCTCGAGACAGAAGATTTTACAAGCGCGAAATCTATTGTGAGTGACGAGAAAAGGGTGATACTTGCATTGCGGGGCGCGGGAGAATGTGATGAAGGTGCCTCGGCAGGCGCGGTAGAGCATCTTGACTACCTTGACTCCTATTGGCTACGCGAAGCACTGTGGGTGAGCTGGTCAAAGGCTGGACGGCTTCGCGCGGCAATACTTCTCAGGCGACCCATTAACGAGATTGTACCTACAACGAATCACCTTGAGTCGTTCAATGGAGTACTAAAGCGAAAACACTTACGTCGGTGGCAGAACAACGGGCGACGGCTTCGGATTGACGTTCTGGTCCACGTTCTCGTGCTCCATGCCCTTCCTTCTATTTTCCAGCAGCGGCGCCTCGAGGACTCAGAATCAGCACGACGAGACGCATTGCTGAGAAAACTTCCAGGCGGCACTATGATAATCGACTCACGCGGTCGCTCTTCACTTCCTTCTGTGCCAGCTGCATACTGGGCCGCCGATGACGAGAGAGATCTTGCAGCCGCTACACTGGTCGGAAACCGTCAGATAAGTGTGCCGGTCTTGGACAACGAGGGAACTTACACCTTCGAATGTTTCTCGGCGCTTGCAACAGAGTTTGACCCGTCACCTGCGAAGTATACAATTACCTTCCGCCCTGCAGGTATGGTGACCTGTACTTGTCCTGACTTCGTCGGGCGAGGTCGTGTCTGCAAGCATATTCGCGCTGCTGCAGTGCAGACGGAACTGCTTCGGAGACAAGGCCTTCAGCTTCCTTACTTGCGGTCATGGGTGCCAAACTCTGAGGAAGAGGCATACCTTCTGCAGTGTCGCAGCCGTGCTCAAGCCCTTCCAATAGAAGTGGCAGCTCCACCGATATCCGCGTTGGATCCCGTCACGCAAGCTTCGATCGCGATCAATGATTTCCTCCGTGAAGGTGCTGACTCCGAAAATCCTCAACTGGGGTCTGAGCAACTGGAAGGGCATGACTTAAATGCCATCGGAAGGAGGATTGCCGATGAACTCACCTCGGATGGCGCATCTGATCTTGCTGACAGTGAGCACTCTGGGTTTGTGACACCAGGTCCGGACAATGACGACGCCGACAACGCTGATGACGATACCCTATCAGCACGAGGCCCTCGACCCGACCTGGACTTTAACGAGCTGCAGCGAACCAATAAGCAAGCGCTAAATGAACAAACAATTTCGCGCACCCTTCATGACCTCGAGAAGGTGGCACCTCGCCTCAACCAGATGGCAGAATGGCTATGCGATGCTCACCTGGCACAACATCTCAGTGCAGACATCTCACGAGCACAGAAAGTACAATCTGTTTTGAACAGGCTCACCTGCCAGCTCGACCGGATGATCTTGGAAGTAGATCCTAGTCCATCCCGGGCAACTTTATCATGCCCTATGACCCCTCCGGCTCCGTCTCTCCGATCTACCAAGGCAAAGTACGGTATCATTGGGCCGCCGCGAGAGCTGCGAGCTGAGAAGCGAAAGGAGTCGTATGGTGTTCATTGATGTAGTACATAGAACTTACACTGTCCTGATCATTTCACAATAGTTATCGTCAGTCGCTCAGTGTCTCACTCCGTGCAAGTCGAACCTTCGGTCCTGCCACGCCTCCAGCTCACTCTCTGCGCATGAATATCACTCACCGTAAATATCACTCAACGCAGCGAACTTCGGCCGCCTCTCTCCATTCCATCATAACACCGCCGAGGTGGTTTGAAGGGCTGCGCCGTGCTATGTTGCTCAGGCAGCAGCCTCTATGCACCTCCTCGTCGGTGTGCAATGAAGGTCCTCGCGGAGTAGTTATCGTGAGTCGCTCGTACGCCATCAATCCGCTGGAGTAGTTGCTCAGTGTCTCACTCCGTGCGAGTCGAACCTTTGGTCCTGCCACGCCTCTGGCGAGAGATCAAGAGTGGTGGTGCCGGCGAATGTATTCACTGGCAAGAGTTCAAGAGATATTACTCAACACAGCGAATGGATTCACTGGCGAGAGTTCAAGAGATATCACTCAACGCAGCGAATGGATTCACTGGCGAGAGTTCAAGAGTGGTGGTGGCGACGTTGGTGTTCGGTGTCTCGAACTGTCGTGGTGAACCGCCCCTCACGTGGCAGGATCGTAATCTCGCACGTCTCCGAGCCGAGTTGCCGTGCTTGCACGTGACATCCGTATAAGGCAACTCCTTGTTCAGGCTGACAATCCTTTCACTGCCCGCCCAGTATTCCGAGCTCACTCTTGAAAAGTAACTTGAAGTTGGCACGGAAAGACGGTGCTGGGACTCAACTCACACAGCATATGCAGCTCGAAAGAGAGCAGCCAAACATCCCACTGCTCAGTCTAGCCTGCGACCTCACCTGGCTTCGGTACATCCGCAAGCCCGGGTAGGATGGCGACGGTGGACAGCGCAACTCCTTCCATCCATCATACAAGCGTACGATGCGTGCTTACTGGCAGCTCTACTTATCACTATGTACATCGCTCGTGGCTCTACCTGCGGCAACTCATACGGTCAACTGCGTCGTTATCCACCGTCAGTGCACCCTCATGAGCACGGATGCTGCGCCAAAGCCGTTCAGCCTCGGAAAGGCCTGGCTACTCTGTGCGTGGGGCTGACGGAAGGATATCGAAGCAGATGATGTCCTTCTCTACTTGCTATCTCTTTTGGCTGACTTTCTCTGTCCGGTAGTCATCATGCCGGGATTTGGAGGCTGGCAGGCGATGGAGTTTCTGTCCACGAACCATAAGAATGGGTAGGACACGCAGATATATAAGGAGAGCCGACTTACGATGGCTGACCTTACTAGCAAAGCCGAGCACGCGTTCCAAAGTGGTACATCTCCAAGGAGAGTGTATATACACTTGCCTAGAAGGCTTTCTTCCACTCTCCTTGTGCTGGCACCTTCACACACTTTCGTCCTCTCACTTTGCTAGACCTATACCTGCGTACTATCCAGACGTAATCCACACCGTGAGTGGCAGTCCTCTATTGTTTCGCGCCTGGATTAACGGGTACTGCTGTCTGATCGCTAGGTTCATACGTACATACATACCTCCTCATCGAGCTTTCCTTCACGCTAATAACAGTCGAGAAGAGCAACATCCTAAAGATGCCCTTTCCTCGCTCTCGTGGATCCACGTCCTCAGGCTCTTCCGGTGCATCCTCCACTACCAACCCCTCCCCCTCGCACTCGCCACCGCACGCCTCCTCCAACCTCCCATAGAGTCCGAAGCCGAAGACACGCTTCCCGCGCACAACGAAGGGCTCGAAGACTATGACGACGACGACCAAGGCCGACGAAGGCAGATCGAAATCTCAGACGCCATGATAGACGAGAACCCGTTCGACCCGTCGTGGTGTGACGAGGAGTGGTATAGACATGAGCAGCAGCTTCAGCAGGCTCTCCACAGCCAACGGGGGTCTCCCTCACAGTCTTCCACTCGTCTCTCGCTCTCGAGGCATTCCTCTACTGGGCTGCTGAGCCGCGTATTCAGAGGCTCCCCGGGAAGTCCTGGAAGTAGCAGGTCGCCGAGGATCGGCAGTGGTCCTCCAAGCGTGCTCGCTAGCCCAACAGGAGGTGCAGGCGGGAGCTCAGCAGCACCATGGCGGATGAACTTCCGACACCGTCGAGGGTCGACAGTAGATGCGCCTGTTGCAGAAGAAGACGAGGAGGATGATCACGAGGGGACGGCGGGTGGCGGTGGGGTAGGCCATGACCACAACAGGCGGGGCAATGTCCAAGAGCCGGGGGTGCTGTTGAGTGGGACGTCCCCTAAGAAGTGGGGACTGGTTCCGTTGGCGGAGGCGCAGGGGCGCAGTGATATTGTGAGGAGGGCGGAGGGATTTGAGATGCAGCAAGGCAGCAGCAGTCGAAGATGAACGTTTCTGACTACGTGGTGCGAATGAGTTCCTGCGTCTCAGTGACGGAAGGGCTTGAGATTAATGCAACGATTTTGGACGATCTTTAGCGAACATGCTGTAACTATACATACACGGGATTGAACCATGGGCAGGCATGAAGCCATGAATGTTGGAACATTTTTGCTCACCTGTGATGGTACTCACCAAAGTGCGATAGCACTGAGTTGGCCAACGAATGTGGGATTGGGTACGAGAATGTCTGTGTTTCAGTCCGACCAAGGCAAAGCAAACCGAGTACGATACAAGTGACGTCCACCAGCCCAGACAATCGACAAATGCGACGAAGGGTAAAAGGACGACAGTAGAACAAGCACGACTCGAAAGATTGATCATTCAAGGTACGTGATAAATGATGCTGAGCTGAAGATAAAAAAAGGGTTTGAGAGAGAGACGAGATAGTAAGGAGATATAACATAGTCCATGCTTGAATGAGAACGCCCCGATCCGAGACAGATAGATAAACAGTTGCTTGTGGATTCAAATCTTCTAATACCGCGCAGCGTTTGCACTCGTCCGCGGTGCGTTCGAATAGTACGGATCGAACTCCCCGCTTCTGGCTCCAGCCTCGTCGCGGTAAGGTGAGTTGAGGTTGAGCTGGCTCGCATTGGGCGTCCATGCTGAAGAATGATTATCCTGTTGAAGTGGCACAAACGCGCTCGAGTCAGAATTCCGTACGCCACCACGACTGGCCATGGGCCCCACGCCGCCTACGTTCGACGCACTACCCATAGGGTAAACGCCGCCCGCGTGCAGACGTGAGGCAGCGCGCCTCCGTCGAGTAATACAAATGCCGAATGCCGCACCAAGTATGCCGACCAACGCAATGGCCCCAATAATTCCACCAATGATTGGACCAGTGTGCGAAGCACTGTTTTGTTGAGTTGTTGTCGTGGTATTGCTGCTGCTACCATTGGACCCCGAGCCAGTGCCTTGAGCGGTAGCGAGACCTTGGCTAGCGGGAAGCTCCCCAACGTCCGACACAGGCTGAGGTCCGATCTGACCGTTTCCAACGATAACGTATGTGCCGTTACTGGGAATGCCGTCGACGGTAACATAGAGGAAAGCAGGACCAGGAGGGAAAAGGTTAGCATTCGGCGGCACCTGAGAGACATGAAGCACAATGGAGCCGTTTTGGTTGACAGTGTAGGTGTTGTTGAGCTGCAGATATCGTTGGCCCATGTTCATGGCATGTGTGGTGAAACCTGAACGCATGATAGCAACGACCGTCTTGTTTGCCGCGTCATTCGCAGAGCCCGAGTAGGAGGATGCAGGGACAGTGATGTCGAATGACGGTCCACCGTACGAAAGCGTAGTCGGTACTCCTGAGGGTACAGGACGCTGAGGGGCACTGAAATAAGGAGGATAGAAGATCTCGGCCTTGTACGTCGTAGGGAAGACAGTGGTGAGGTTGACATCCACATTGGGGTTTGAGCCAGCAATCATGACAGATCCATCTGGCAGTAAGATCGCACTTGAGTGGTAGAGACGAGGAATTTGCGATGTGCCAAGACCCGAGTTTGACCAACGCTTGCCGGATGGAGCGGATGGGTCATAGATCGCGGGTGTGCCCACAGGACCGGACGCGAGCGACAGCCCGAGAGGCATCTGATCAGGAGGGGTTGTACCAGTCTCGGGAGCATAGCCTGCGGTACCGTTCAAACCACCATTCACAACAACGAGCTTGCCGTCCGGAAGGATGATGAACTGGCCCATGGTACGACCCTCAAGCATTGCGTCATCCTCGACGTAAGCAGGCGCTGAACCGTCCTGAGGTTGAGGCTCGAGCCTGTGGCAGCGGTTAGTCGCCGGAATGTCCCAAGTAGCCGCATTAGGGAAAGAGTAGTTGCCCCATTGATCGTTGGTCATACTGGAGCCACCGCAATAGAGGACAGTCTGGGAATAGTTGTTTGCGATAGTCATGGGAAGCAAGCTGACGGCTCCGGATGCGGGGTAAACGCGAACCAAATTGTCCGGCATGGGAGGAAGGGGTGTCTCATTGCCAGTGTCGGGATCCCACAGAACTAGACAAGTCGTTTGAGCCTGCGAAGTGATAGAGGAATACAGTGACTTACTCGTTGAAACATTTGCCTGCATCACGACGAGACCAGAAGCTAAGAGCTCCGTATGCGGGTAAGAGTTGAGACCACCAGCCTCGACCAGGAAATTCATCGGAGCGGACACAGGGCCCCTTGAAGGATAAAACTCGTACGTCGGCTGAGAAGCACCACCCTGGTAGACAGGGTCGGTCTCTATGGGCCAGTTGCGGTTAATGTAACCGCCGGCCACGAAACCTCCGATGACGGCAATGGTACCGTCTCCCAAAGGTATAGCGCTGGGATACCATCGCGGGACTTGCAAATGAGTGACGTTGGGATTGTCATACCATTGACAGTCTGGGTTGGTGGCTGCGTCGTCGCCTGTACAACCTAGAGGGTTCATGATACGAATACCGGTCCGTCCGTCGAAGTCATCATAAGTGGTGTCGAAATATCCGTTGCCGACATCGCCAGGGGCGGCACCAGGCCCAACAGCAGAATTGCCGCCGAAAGCAGTATAAGAGCCGTTTGGAAAATGCATCCCGGCAGCGCAGAATGGGTTAGACACCACTTCCATGGTAGTCGCGGTTCGAGAAGCGATATCGTAAACTGCGCCGTATGCGGGGTGGCCGTCAATCAGGGCAGCGTTGCCTTCGGACTTGTCAAGAATGTAGACCTTCTTGTCGTTCCCGACGAACATCTGCCAACGTATGTGTGATGAGGGGGGTACCAAGGAGTACAAGCGATAAAACACGTACCATCATGGCACTGACTTGCGTATTTCCACCATCCTCAATCGCACCTCCAGCATGGCCTTCACCACCTACCGTACCCTGGGCAAGGGCGGCAGAGACACCAAGCCCGAGGGCCAGTATAGTTGAAAGCATCGTTGATATTCGTGTAATCTCGTCTTTAAGGGTGGAGAGAAATTATGCGATGTTTGCTGAATGGCAGAGGACTAAGCTTGAGTAGGTGAGTGTGTAGAATACGATGGAACCAACGTCCAGAGGCTGAGGCTGCGATTGAGTGGTTAAAGAGCGAAAGAGTGTGTGGCCTAACGGCGAATGGGGTGGAGACGACGTTGGGGGCGTCGACGAAGACAGTCGTGTTGGTGGTGAGGGGAGAAGATGGCTGTTCACCGAAAACAAGCGGTGTATTTAAGTATAACCCGCTTTTGTCCAGAGAAAATTATTTCGGCAGATATTATGTAATCTTGTCACTCGGCCAGTTCGAGGTTGATCTGGCCGTAGCTCGAGCTCGTCCGTACGACGTCGAAGACGTTGAAGAGCTCATCCGCGTCGGTCATCGGCGGTGGCTGAAAAAGCATCATTTGCGGGCCAGTGGCGGTGCGATATCCTGTGAACACACTCAAAGTACGGATCACCCTCTTGCAGCTTTCTGTTATTCTTACACGCCATTGAATGGGTGTCAGTGCATGCATGCACGACGACGAAGGCGTCGTGCAGCGCAAGCAGGAAACCAGCTCAGATAATCTTGCAATATTTGCGGGCACGTTCACAATGCAATTCACCGTCTACACATCGGCTGCAAGCTAAAATAACTTGGATGCCCAGTTCTTCGTAAACGTTTAACAGACCGTTCCGACCCGTCGTACTCGTCTGTGGCTCCCCGAACATCAAATTACCCCCGGGTGTATGCCTTCCTATTTGCAACGATATGATGTGAGTTTGCAGTACATATACATCCAGTGACAAGCTCATCCACTCTGGTTAGACCATATGCCAGGAATTAGTACTATGAAGCCGAACAGTGCATGTATCGGAGCGCTCACCAACAAGCTTCGCTGCGGTCTTCGCTCTCCGTTTGGAAACACTGAGCAACGGCCATGCTTTGCCGACGTGCAAACACAAGACATCTTGACGTACGGTCTCTAGTCTCTGATGTACTGAGTAACTGCGATGCTCACATTTTTTGCAGCCGGTGCATTGCCATATCATTAGTTCAGCGTCTGGATATTTATTGTAGCAAATGCAGCTTTATGATTTTTTGGATCTCTATATTCAGCATGGAACGAAGTCAGAGCACGTGTGACTTATACAGGTGTACAGAAGATGTGTATAACCTAGAAGGTGTGGCTAGGAGAACTGTAAAAGTAGATGTACTGTAAGAAGTACTGGAGGGGTAGTGGTATAGATACCATGAGCATCAAGTGCACCTGGCTTTACCTTTGGCTCTGTGTTTGCTGATAGAGGTAGAAGGTGTAGCATTGGGGTGATGGGGTTGATTGGTGCGAATCTAGTTAGAGTTGCAACAATGATGGTAAAAGGAGCACAAAACAGATTCAGCACAATGTGCTGACCTACAGTTGAAGCAACACTCAGTAGGCCCATACAGTTTGTCTGAGTGATAGCACTTGTCATACAAACCCACAGCAAGGGACAGCTGAACGGCAAAGGCCAGCAATATGGCCCCACCATTGACAGATAGTGCAGCGGGGCACTGTAACAGTAATGCTACACTCACCATAAGTTGTTAACTTGAGGGGGAGTTGGTGGAATAGAGAGTTAAAGTGGTGGTGAGCAAAGTACTTGTGGGTACTGAGTAGTCCTTAATCAACAGACTGGATAAGACTGAGGGGATATGCCCTCAGGAGTACCTCTATATATACAGTCAACTATCTCATAATGCATAACGTCCGTCCCCCAATCTCGTTATGCATTATGACGCCTTATGCAGTACGATATTTGTCACAATTGTGACATATTGTGACATTATGTTACTTTGTACTATAAAGCCTGTCACACTTTGTCACATACTGCTACGGTACAGGGAAGAATGCATCTAACGTCGTCTGCTTCTGACGAGAGGTAATCTCACGATGAAGATGACCACGAAAACGTCTCACTTGCCCTTGCAAAACCAACGGATCAAACCCGTCAGCACCGACATGCTCAATACAAAGCCGCTCCATCATCTTACACACATCGATTGCAGCCGACACAGAGATTTTATCATCCTCCGTCTCATCGTCGTCGCTGTCGTCGACCTCTATGGCCTCGGGTGGGTTGAGCGTGTTCTGTACCTCCGTAATGATATCTGCATCTCCACCAGGGAAGGAGAATTCTTCTTTGCCTATTTGCAACTCCTCGATCGGGTTGAGCATTTCTTCGAGTGTAAGTGCAGTGCCTCGGATACGCCTTCGGCTACAGAGCTTCTCAACTGCTTCAGATAGATCTGCCTCGATATCCTGAAGTTGAGGAAGAACAGGCCGCTCAAAAGTGGGTGTCGAAGCTGGGACTGTGGTGGTTATCTGTGGAGGTATGTTCTGATTCGGAAACGTGGACATGTTCCGTGCACGAAGGGACTCAATTGCTGCAACTGCAGCGGCGGTGTCATCTTCTGCAGCAAAGACCTCATCAACGCAGGCTCCAATCTTCATAGCAATAGCGACTGCCGAGAAGTGCTGTGAGCCGATCGATGATATGAGGCAAAGTCCCGCCTTGTCCGTTTGCAAACGACTGCACAATGTCCCACGCGTTGTTGTTGCTGAGAGGCAAAGTGGATACGGAGGTGATATGAGCTGAGGGCTGGGAAAGAGCAGGTGATGCAAGTGAAAGATCCGATGGCTCAGGAAGAATTCCGGTATGTCGCCAGCAATTCATCACCGTCTCTGCTGTAACCGCCTTCCATGCATCGTTGGTCATCAGCATGGCCTCGAGCAGCTCAATCTTGTAGATGTCTTCTTCCCCTGCCTCATCCTTCTCCAAAGCGCGCTGACAAAAAGCACGACGGTAGTGTGCCTTGAAACACCGAATGATCCCTGCGTCAAGCGGCTGGACGAACGGAGTCATGTTCGGCTCGAAGAAGACGACATCGATGTTTGTCGGCTGATACGGACTTGCGTGGCCAGAGAAATTGTCGAGCAAGAGACAGATGTGCCTTTCTCCGCACGAAACTTGCTATCGTATGTCTTAATCCATCTGGAACATCATGGTAAGTTCGAATTTGTACGAACGAGCCAAAGTACTCACTCTTCGAAAATTATCGTTGTCATCCATGCAGTCTGTTGTAGCGATAATAGAATCCGCGCCGATCAGGAGATATCTTCCCAAAACACCTCGGCTGCTTCGACTTCCCAATGAACAATACCGGAAGCTTTTCAGTACCGTCAGCATTACATGCGAAGCCGAGCGTGATGCGGAATCGATTCGCTTTCTTTCCTGACATTTGAGATGTCGCAAGCCCACGATCTGGAGGCATACTATAGAGGAAAGGTCACGGTAAGCATCCTCAAATCATGGCCGCGTCGAAAACTCACAACGCAAACAGTGCTGTCTCATCGAAGTTGAAAATGTCCTTCTGTTTGTACTTCGCGACCACACCCTGCACTCTGATTCGCTCCGCTCTCACAGCTTCCTGGTTGACCGACGCCGCCTCTCCATGTTTACGGAATTCTTTCAAACCGTAGCTACACATCTGGTAAGTTCTCATTCTCGAGCATATACAATAGATACACTTACGCTCGGGTAAAACTCCATATCCAGCTCTCACTCCGCAATCTCTCCTTCTCTGGGACATGAAACATGGTTTCAAATATGCCCCGCTTCGCCATCAACATAGGTCCGTTCACCTGCTCATTCTTGCTTTCCATATGCTTGACCCATTTGAATAGCGCAAGCTCGACGTCTGGTCGGGTGACAACTCGGACACGCTTTGCTGACAAGGCGGTCGGATATGACTGCAGCAACCGCTGATCTTCCGCGCGCCCTTTCTGCGATAAATGGCGGGATAGGGAGCTCTGGTCAAAAATCAACGAGCCATCCGGACATGTCTTGAAATACGTTACGACGGCGGCCTGGCTGATGGGCTGGTTTTTGTCGAAATAGGCTACAACGGTGAGCCAGTCGT
>JABYQR010000516.1:0-24368 GCA_022592445.1 Cytidiella melzeri | reverse complement strand
ACTAAAGTCGGTCCCAATGGGAAAAACGTGCTGATTTCATGAAAGCAATGAATGGAAGATGCTACGGATGTGGATCTAAGGAGCACCAGAAGAAAGACGGCAAACATGATCGGGAATTGTGTGGACATTGTGGAGGCAACCATCAGACGCAAGTGTGCCAAAGCCGGTTCCTTGGGTACCCACCTAGGCAACAGAAGGTGGCTGCCAGCACTCTTTTCGATCCGTCCACTTCGGCCCCCTCGTCGTCCTCGTCCGCGAGGCCCTTACCTACCCCGCCCGCCGCAACCGTTGCCAGCTCTTTGTCTTCAACTCCGTTTGACTACGATGCCATTATGAAGCAGATGTCATCCCTCACGGACCAAGTCAAGCAGCTCGGCAATCAACGGGATTTTTAGAGAGGACTCCAGGTGAAACCGCACCCTCGAGTCCCTCTGGAAAAACCTACATAGAAGAAGTGGAGGACAATGATGATTCCCCCACGGACACAGTTTTTAGTCCCCCTGTAGTAATTACCCGCCCCGCTCAGCAACCTGATTCGCCGCCTTCAGCTTTATTTAACGACATGTATAACTACTACGAAACTTTGTCGTCTTGCATAGTGCCTGAAATAGATCCGCTTAGCATGCATTTCCGAGTTCCAATTACGCTCAAAGGAGTGTTCAGAGAAAAGGGCATCAAAGCTATGATTGACTCAGGAGCCACCGCATTGTTCCTAAGTCAAGACTTTGTCAACCGGCACCGAGTACGTACGGTCCCCTTAGAAAGACAGATCCCACTCCACAACATCGATGGGACTCTAAATCAAGGAGGACGTATCACACACAGAGCAGAGCTCGAACTACAAGTTGGGGCTATCAAAGAAAACGCAACATTTTTGGTCACAGACATCGGACCAGAAGATTGCATTCTAGGCCTACCCTGGCTTCGCAAAGCAAACCCCAAGATCAATTGGGCTACCGGAGAAATGGAGCTGGAAGCCGAAGAAGACTTCGAACCCTTCCAGTCTATCACAGCCAATCGGAAGCAGAGACGAGCCTGGCTCAGAGCCGGTATCATTCAGGACACCAAAGAAGAGCTTTGGTCCTGTGCTAGCTATACGTACTCTACAGAATTGCGGCTAAGGCCCATCAATCCAAAGAGCAACAGACATTCGAACAGATGGTTCCAGAAGAATACCGCAGACACCAGAAAGTCTTTTCCGAAGAAGCATCACAGCGCCTCCCAGAGCACCAACCCTGGGATCACACGATTGATCTAACAGAGAACCCGAAGATGTTCAGATCCAAGGTCTACCCCATGTCCCGAATGAACAAGCGGAGTTAGACAAGTTTATTGAGGAAAACCTAGCGAAAGGATATATTGTCCCATCCAAGTCGCCCATGGCCTCACCGGTATTCTTCGTCAAGAAGAAGGATGGCAAGCTTCGGCTTGTTCAGGATTATCGACGGTTGAATGACATCACGATCAAAAACCGCTACCCACTCCCCTTGGTATCAGACATTACCAATCGACTTCGTCAAGCCAAAATCTTCACTAAGTTTGACGTACGATGGGGTTACCATAACATTCGGATCAAAGAAAATGACGAATGGAAGGGTGCATTTGTGACAAACCGAGGGCTGTTCGAGCCTAAGGTGATGTTGTTTGGCATGACCAATTCTCCAGCCACGTTTCAAGCAATGATGAACTCCATCTTTGCTGATCTCATTGCGGAAGGAAAGGTCTCAGTGTACCTGGATGACATCCTCATCTTCAGCTCAGACATCACGGAACATCGTAAACTCGTCCATGAAGTACTAGCAAGACTTGAAGCCAATGACCTGTACCTTCGTCCCGAGAAATGCGAATTTGAACAGTCACAAGTCGAGTACTTAGGTCTAATCATTGGTAACGGAAAGATCCGTATGGACTCGGGTAAAATAGAAGCTATCACCAACTGGTCCGGTACCACAGAACCTCCGTGATGTACGCGGCTTCATTGGATTTGCCAACTTCTACCGATGTTTCATCAAGGACTTTGCACGGCATACTCGTCCCCTACATGATCTCACCAAGAAAGACCAACCTTGGAAGTGGGGAGAAGCACAGCAGAACGCTTTTCAGATGCTCAAAGATGCGTTCACTCAGGAACCCATCCTAGTCACATGGGAACCCGATCGTCCCACACGTATTGAAGTTGATGCGTCTGGCTTTGCAACTGGAGGGGTTCTATTGCAGAAACTAGAGGATGGACAATGGCACCCAGTAGCGTTCCGGTCTCAGTCTATGGCCGAAGCGGAACGGAATATGAGATCTATGATCGAGAAATGCTCGCTATCATCAGAGCTCTCGAAGATTGGCGTCACTATCTGGAAGGATTACCCGCGCCCTTCGAGATTATCACAGATCATCAGAATCTGCAGTACTGGCGTACCGCTCAGGACCTGTCTAGACGACAAGCTCGGTGGTCCTTATACCTTAGCCGGTTTGATTTCGTGTTGACCCACAAACCTGGAAAGACCCTTACTCAAGGTGACCCGCTGTCCAGAGTTAGAACCTTGGAAGTGCTAGATGCATCAGACAACAAAGAACAAGTTGTGCTGAAACCCGAATACTTCCAAACCATAGCTGCCTCAAGTACTCTAGAAACAGACCCATTGGAAGCTCGAATCAGAGACATCAGCCTTCGAGAAGCAGAGGTGGTTCAGGGATTAGCCAAGCTAAAGAAGGACGGACCCCGGAAGTTGACAGATGGTGGACTAGAGTGGGAAGAAGACAGTGGACTGGTGTACTACAAAGGAAAGCTGTACATTCCCAAAGATCGAGAAGTCCGAAAGGAGATTGTACGTCGATGCCACGATGCACTACCAGCAGGACATCCTGGTAAACACGCAGCCCTGGAACTAGTAACACGGCACTATTGGTGGCCTCGTATGGCATCATTTGTAGAGCAATACGTCCTCGGATGTGACAAGTGTCAGCAAACCAAATCAGCACAGCACCCGGTTGCCCCAATACAGCCTATCGAAGTACCAGACGGACCTTGGCAGGTGGTTGGTGTAGACTTAGTCGGACCACTCCCACGTAGTAAGGGATTTGACATGATTGCCGTGTACACAGACTTGTACAGCAAGCAAACACATGTAATTCCAACTCAGTCTACGGTCACAGCAGACGGTATAGCCGACCTTCACATCAGAGAGGTGTTCAGGCTCCACGGCATTCCCCAACAGTTTATATCCGATAGAGGACCCCAGTTTGCAGCTCGTGTCATGCAAGTGTTGTACGAACGGCTAGGCATCACTGGCGCCATGACTACCGCCTACCACCCTCAGGCCAATGGTCAAACGGAAAGAACCAATCAAGAGGTAGAAAAGATTCTACGACTCTTTGTTGACCAACGACAAGATGATTGGGCAGAATACATCCCAGTGGCTGAATTCGCCATCAACTCCCGGGTCAACTCATCTACTCAGCACTCTCCGTTTGAAGTCATGTACGGGTATCTACCGGACTTTACCATTCCTATTGGTCGTCAAAGTCGTATGCCAAATCTAGACGCACGCCTAGAAAAGCTCAGACAGGTTCGGGCAGAAGCCGAAGCTGCCTCGCGTCTCTCTAAGGAAAAGATGGCCGAAGCTTCCGGATATACCCGTAGAGCTACTCCAGTCTTCAAGGAAGGGGACCTCGTGTGGTTGTCTTCCAAGAACGTCAAAGTACATCAGCAGTCTGACAAGCTAGGGCCTAGACAGCTTGGTCCCTTCACAGTTCTTCAGAAGACCGGTGAACATACATATCGGATCAAACTCAAATCCGGATATCGTATTCACGACAACATCAACGTCGAACGGCTATCTCCGTATCGAGGAAACGAAGTAAACGGCCTCATACCAGAACCACCAGCACCGATCATAGTAGATGATCAACAAGTCTATGAAGTCGAGAAGATCCTAGACAGTCGGATCTATCGGAAGCAAATGCAGTACCTAGTCAAATGGAAAGGCTATGGAGAAGGCGATGTAACGTGGGAACCTGCAGTAAATCTGACCAATGCGAAAGAGAGCATTGCAGAGTTCCACGCCAGACATACCAACGCGCCTCAGAGATTACCCAAAGCACTCTTCGACTCCATCCCTTGGAAGCCGTTGAAGAACATCACAGAAGCTATAGCATCTGACCTCGAGTGGGCAGATGGTAGAGTCCCTGGTCTTAGTTCATCGAGGCGATGAATTTTAGGAGGGGGGTAATGACATGGATAGTCCAACAGAGACCGGATTTTTCCAATATTGTCACCAGTTTACAGCCTTAGGCGCCTATCTAGAGCGCTTATTTTCCGGCTAGGAGTGTTACCGGACCTAACCCTAACCTGGGTCACGTGACATCCTGCCTTATTTATCAATAGTCCAGACCCACACCCTAGACTCAGTCTGGAGCGGTTCCAGATCAACCTAGGCTATTGTTCTATTGTTCCTCTTCCATTGATGGGGATTCCCCAGGGATTCCCCCAGGTCTTATTGTTCTATTGTTCTTATCCTATTGTTCTATTGTTGTATTGTTCTAGCTCTATTGTTCTACGTACCCTGGTCCTTGACAGTTACTCAGGTCCTTGACAGTTACTCCGGTCCTTGACAGTTACCCGGGTTCCTTATTGTTCTATTGTTACTCCAGTCCCACAGTTACTCCAGTCCCTAGTGTGGGAACTGGTGCACAGACCACCCAGACACAGTATATATAGTACCCCTTACCCTCCCTGGTGCTGCATCTTGACCTCTTCGTCATTTGCACTGCCAGGTGAGTTACTCAATGTAACCTAGTATAAGCATGCTATTAACTTCGTCATTTGCACTGCCAGTATCCGGCCTCTGTGCCTGCTTGCCTGCTCATCATCGACTCTGACCTTGTTGTCGTCGTTGGAGATCCCTTTCCTTTTCACCATCATCCACTCCACCCTTGTTTAGGGTTTAGCAGTATAGCAGCAGTCGCTCCGCGACACAAACCCTAGACTCAATCTGGAGCGGTTCCAGATCAACCTAGGCTATTGTTCTATTGTTCCTCTTCCATTGTTAGGGATTCCCCAGGGATTCCCCCAGTTCTCATTGTTCTATTGTCTTTCGACTATTGTCTTCTGTCTATTGTTAGGGATTCCCCAGGGATTCCCCAGGGATTCCCCAGGGATTCCCCCAGTTTCTATTGTTCTGTTGTTCTTATCCTATGTTCTATTGTTCTATTGTTCTAGCTCTATTGTTCTACGTACCCTGGTCCTTGACAGTTACTCAGGTCCTTGACAGTTACCCTGGTTCCTTATTGTTCTATTGTTACTCCAGCCCCACCGTTACTCCAGTCCCTAGTGTGGGACCTGGTGCACAGACCACCCAGACACAGTATATATAGAACCCCTTACCCTCCCTGGTTCTGCATCTTGACCTCTTCATCATTTGCACTGCCAGGTGAGTTACTCAATGTAACCTAGTATAAGCATGATATTAACTTCGTCATTTGCACTGCCAGTATCTGGCCTCTGAGCCTGCTTGCCTGCTTATCATCAACTTTGACCTCGTTGTCGTCGTTGGAGATCCACTTCCACTTCCACTCCTCCTCTTCTCCACCCTTGTTTAGGGTTATCAGTATAACAGCAGTCCCTCGGCGACATTAGGTCAAGATACCACACAGCTACCGACACGACTGCCCTTAGCTTGGATTAAGTCTTCCTGTCCCCCCAGTTTTAAAAAGTTTATTCCCCCCTACGTTTGAGAGTAAGCCATCGCCGTCCGTCTTGACGTGCTTGATCGCTAACTCGTTCACTTTCCGTGGTTGATTCTTAGTGCCGAAAGAATCCCACTCCCGTTTCACCGCTCGTCCAGATCCTTTGCACAAGGATCTGAACCAAGCACGTCGAGAAGTCCAGATCCATCGCGCCTTACCCCAGGCCGTGTTTGATCAGCTTGACGCAGAGCACGCACGTGGCAAAAGTCACAAATATACGGAGAAAGAGCTTAAGGCTATTGCCTCCTACGTCGGTCGCCGTAAACCCAAGGGTTCCGCCCTCACACACAGATTCCCTACAGCAGAGGAGTTTGAGAAACTCCGTGCTGAGTCCAAAGAGTTTGCTGCCCGTACTGCACGCGAACGAGCCGAGGCCTTAGCAAAGCTTCCTAAGAAGCCCTCTCTAGCAGAACGCTTCACAGCCCGGCCCGCTACCAACCCTAGCGCAGCCCTCATAGCAGCTAAGCCGACTCTCATCGACTTCCGCAAGCATACTGTTGAAGACCTTCGCGGTATCTTCACTCCCAAGCTCACCGCCACCCTCCAGTGTCTGTCGATCCTCCCCACCATCGACAAATACCACCAGCTTCACAACGATACGAAGCGTCAGTTTGAGCAGGAGAAACAGAAGCTAGAGAAGCTTCTAGAGGAATTACCAACCCAAGCCCCTGTCATCACTCATCGTGAGTGGCAGCTGCTGGATTGGGGATTGAAGGCAATTGGGAAAATCAGTTTCACGGGTTTAAGGAGGAACTACAAACAAGTGTTCAAAGCAGTAGACAAAGTCTGGGCAGACGAGTACTTCATCTCGTTTTAAGTAGAATACAGTGTGGCTTCCCAAAGTCCCAATAGCAGTATCTGGTCCAGAGATCACCTCCCCTGTGAAAGTTATCCGCACGCCTTCAACCACGAAACAGTCAGAGACGAGTGTTACGATCCTGAAGAAGGACATCAACTCTGCGAAGTACAGCCGTGTCCAAACCGTTACAACGGAATTACATATCCGGGTCGTTTTGCAAATCAGTACCGGCCCATTCATCATTGGCAAGAGGATCGCATCCTTGAATCTCTTCCCCCCCTGCCGGAACCTGAAGAAGACTTCGATTGAACCTTCACGCAGGAACAGTACCAGATGGATTCCACCAACGTGTCCCAACATGCTTCCAGGGCAGCTACCCCAGCCCCTGCACAAGAATCATCCCCACCTCCCACTGCAGAACAGCTTCTGCACGCACTACTCCTCGGTCAGCAACAGCTGACACAAGCCATCACAGCGCTGGTTCAAAACCAGCAACCGGTCAACAACAGGTCACGGGAAAGGGTCGTAGAGAAACCCGCTAGTTTCAAGGGCAATGCAAGTAGTGACGCGCATCGCTTTCTAGCTGCCTTCTCAATGTACGCACAGTTTAATGAGAAGCTGTCGCCGTACAATACCCAAGGTGGTCAGACCCGGTTAGACCATCTCTGGATCTCGTCCACCCTGTCGTTTATGACAGAAGATGCGGCAGTTTGGGCTACGCCCCATATGGATTTGATTGCCAGCCATCAAATGGCATTCAACGGTGACTGGGATGACTTCAGGACAGCGTTCAAAGCACAATTTGAACCGGTTGATGAAATGGTGGATGCTGAGGCCAAGCTCAGGGAGCTGTGGCAAGGCAAAAAGACGGTTCCAGAATACACGGCCCGATTCCGGGAAATCATGGACAGGACAGGATACTCGACACAGGATCTCAGAGATCGGTATTATGAACATCTGAGCACCACCATCAAGGATGAACTGGTCCACACTGCACGGTCCCATGTCACCCTCGTCGACCTAATCAATGTAGCCACCAACATCGACAATCGTCTTCGTGTCCGAGCTCAGGAAAAAGCTCGTGAACAAGGTCGAACAATCCCCAACGTGTTCAAATCCACCCTGGTCTCCACCTCGTCCCCGGCTCCTTTCGTCCAACCATCTCGGGATTCCAATGCTATGGAAATTGACGCCACCAAAGTCGGTCCCAATGGGAAAACACGCGCTGACTTCATGAAAGCAATGAATGGCAGATGTTACGGATGCGGATCAAAGGATCACCAGAAGAAGGATGGAAAACATGATCGTGAACTTTGTGGACATTGTGGTGGCAACCATCAGACGCAAGTTTGCCAAAGCCGGTTCCTTGGGTACCCACCTAGGCAACAAAAGGTGGCTGCTAGTACCCTGTTTGATCCATCCACTCCGGCCCCCTCGTCATCCTCGTCTGCAAGGCCATTACCTACCCCGCCAGCTGCAACTGCTGCCAGCTCTTCGTCTTCAACTCCGTTTGATTATGATGCCATCATGAAGCAGATGTTGTCACTCACGGACCAAGTCAAGCAGCTGGGAAATCAAAGGGATTTTTAGAAAGGACTCCAGGTGAAACCGCACCCTCGAGTCCCTCTAAAAAGACCTACATAGAAGAAGTGGAGGACAATGATGATTCCCCCACGGACACAGTTTTTAACTCCCCTGTAGTAAACGCCTGTCCCGCGCAACAGCCCAATTCGCAGCCTTCAGTTTTATCTAACGACATGTATAACTACTTCGAAACCTTGTCGTCCTGCATAGTACCAGAAATAGACCCGCTTAGCATGCACTTCCGAGTTCCTATCACGCTCAAATGAGTATTTAGAGAACAAGGCATCAAAGCCATGATTGACTCAGGAGCCACCGCTTTATTCCTGAGTCAAGACTTTGTCAATCGGCACCGAGTACGTACGGTCCCCTTAGAAAGACAGATCCCACTCCATAACATCGATGGGACTCTAAATCAAGGAGGACATATAACACACAGAGCAGAGCTCGAACTACAAGTTGGAGCTATCAAAGAAAACACAACCTTTTTGGTCACAGACATCGGACCAGAAGACTGCATTCTAGGTCTACCCTGGCTTCGCAAAGCAAATCCTAAGATCAATTGGGCTACCGGAGAAATGGAACTGGAAGCCGAAGACGACTTCAAACCCTTCCAGTCTATCACAGCCAATCGGAAGCAGAGACAAGCCTGGCTCAGAGCCGGTATCATTCAGGACACAAAAGAAGAACTTTGGTCCTGTGCTAGCTTTACGTACTTCACAGACATCGCTGCTAAAGCCCATCAATCCAAAGAACAATGGACGTTCGAACAGATGGTTCCAGAGGAATACCGCAGACACCAGAAAGTCTTCTCAGAAGAAGCATCACAGCGTCTCTGTCACGGAGACGAAGCTCGACGCAACTAACAGGGACACGGAGTGGAAAACAACGAGGAGGTGGTGGCAGGCGTAGAGCACAATGCTTTCACCAGCTATCAGACTTTGTTCAAGTTGCTAGCCCAGTAAAGACCAAGTTAGTATTGGGTACTACTAGCTATGTAGTACAGGAGGGGTTTGCTTACCTAGCCCAGTAAAGACCAAGAGGTCGAGATGGGGGCTAGGAGCGTACATGTAGCTGCTTATATAGACTTCAGGGACCTGCGCACAGACCATGTTGAGGGCAGGCTTTGCAAGAAGCCATGTGAACAAAGAACAAAAGAACTACCTAAAGGAGAACAATAGTTATTGTCTAGACCTTGCCAAGAACTCTAGCCGTGAGAGAATCTATCTAAAAGGAGACCAACTATTGTATTCCATTCCCACACCTGTGAGAACATCCTTCCATAAAGAGAACAATAAGGAAAGAACAATAAGGAGCCCATGTGGACAGTATCTATGACGTCAAACCCTAGCTATGGGCTGAGCCATGTGCTTGTAGCCATGTGGTCTTACTTAAGCTAAGTCACATGCCAGTGTGACGTAGTAGCAAGTAATGTGACCGTGTGGAGCGTCTAAGCCACGTGATACGGGCGCTTAATAGACGTGAAAAGGGAGTGTATGCAGGGAAGGTTGCAACTGAGCTGCAGCCCGGAGTTTTACAGATAAAAACAAGAGGTAAATTGCGAAAATTAAGGGCTTGTCAGGCCATCCATGACAGTCTCCCCGAGCATCAGCCCTGGGATCATACGATTGATCTGACCGAGAACCCAAAGATGTTCAGATCCAAGGTCTACCCCATGTCTCCAAATGAACAAGCAGAGTTAGACAAGTTTATTGAGGAAAACCTAGCGAAAGGATATATTGTCCCAGCCAAGTCGCCCATGGCCTCACCGGTATTCTTTGTCAAGAAGAAGGACGGCAAGCTTCGGCTTGTTCAGGATTATTGACGGTTGAATGACATCACAATCAAAAACCGCTACCCACTCCCCTTGGTATCAGATATTACCAATCGGCTTCGTCAAGCCAAAGTCTTCACCAAGTTTGACGTACGATGGGGTTACCATAACATTCGGATCAAGGAAAATGACGAATGGAAGGGTGCATTTGTGACAAACCGAGGGCTGTTCGAGCCCAAGGTGATGTTGTTCGGCATGACCAACTCTCTGGCCACGTTTCAAGCAATGATGAACTCCATCTTTGCCAATCTCATTGCGGAAGCAAAGGTCTCGGTTATTAAGACCGACTATTGTCAAGGGACAAGTTGTCAGGTCAGAACCCCTTGGTGTAGCTACACTCAAGGTCTGATGATGGTCTAGGCCGCGCGGTCGCTGTCAAGCACAGTGGCAGACAGATGATGGTTCGATAGAAGAAATATTGATACGAAGTGGATAGACTGAGGTTCTAGCCCCATGTCTAACGGCTATTTATACATGTTGACCTAACTACTTTTGGATCAGTCCGAGGTAGTGGTAGCAAATTGGAGAAACAGAAAGGAAGAACAATGCACAGAGAACAGCCACTACTCTGGAAAGCCAATGAGAGAAAAGACCGTCAAGGTGCGGGAACAAGGAACAATAGAAAGGTAAAACATGAGGCAAAGATCAATAGAGAAGGGGTTGAACCCGGAACAGGGGATAGACGGAGTTGGATCCGAAACAGGGGATAGGCGGGGTTGGACCCGATGGAGTGGTAACGGAGGTATGGAAAGGCCGAGGGTTGAACCAAAGCAATGGTAACCAATCGGAGTTAGGTCCGAGGTTTGAATGGACATCAGAAGGCAACTGATAACATAATAGTCCGTGTTGAACGGAGGCGATGTGGATCAGGGAATGATGGAGGAAAGACGAGTTGGATCGTCAAGGCAATTGTAAAGAAGATAACTGGTTATCAAGGTAATCGAAGAAGTAAAGGAAAATAATAGGGTGTGAAGACCGTTCGTAACATTGGTGTACTTAGATGACATCCTTGTCTTCAGTTCAGACATTACAGAACACCGGAAAATTGTTCATGAGGTACTATCTCGACTTGAAGCCAACAACTTGTATCTTCGCCCCGAAAAATGCGAATTTGAACAGTCACAAGTCGAGTACCTAGGTTTAATCATTGGTAACGGAAAGATCCGTATGGACTCGGGTAAAATAGAAGCTATCACCAACTGGCCGGTACCACAGAACCTCCGTGATGTACGCGGCTTCATTGGATTTACCAACTTCTACCGACGTTTCATCAAGAACTTTGCACGGCATACTCGTCCCCTCCACAATCTCACCAAGAAAGACCAACCTTGGAAGTGGGGAGAAGCACAGCAGAACGCCTTTCAGATGCTCAAGGATGCATTCACTCAGGAACCTATTCTAGTCACATGGGAACCCGATCGCCCCACACGTATTGAAGTTGATGCGTCTGGCTTTGCAACTGGAGGAGTTCTACTGCAGAAATTAGAGGATGGACAATGGCACCCAGTAGCGTTTCGGTCTCAGTCTATGGCCGAAGCAGAACGAAACTATGAGATCTTTGATCGAGAAATGCTCGCTACCATCAGAGCTCTCGAAGATTGGCGTCATTATCTGGAAGGATTACCCGCACCCTTCGAGATCATCACAGATCATCAGAATCTGCAGTATTGGCGTACCGCCCAGGACCTGTCCAGATGACAAGCTCGGTGGTCTTTGTATCTGAGCCGGTTTGACTTTGTTTTAACGCACAAACCTGGAAAGACCCTCACTCAAGGCGACCCATTATCCCGGGTCAGAACCTTGGAAGTTTTAGATGCATCAGACAACAAGGAACAAGTTGTACTGAAACCCGAATACTTCCAGACAATAGCCGCCTCAAGTACCTCGGAACCTGATCCGTTAGAGTCACGGATTAAGGACATCAGTATTCGAGAAGCAGAGGTAGTCCAGGGACTAGCCAAGCTTAGGAAGGATGGACCCCGGAAGTTGACCAATGGTGGACTTGAGTGGGAGGAAGACAATGGACTAGTGTACTACAAAGGGAAGCTGTACATTCCGAAGGATTGCGAAGTTCGCAGGGAGATTGTACGACGATGCCATGATGCGTTACCGGCAGGACATCCTGGCAAACATGCAACCCTAGAATTAGTAACTCGGCATTATTGGTGGCCTCGCATGGCATCATTCGTAGAGCAGTACGTACTTGGATGCGACAAATGTCAGCGAACCACACCGGCGCAGCATCCTGTCGTTCCGAAACAGCCAATCAAAGTACCAGATGGACCCTGGCAGGTGGTTGGTGTAGACTTAGTTGGACCTCTTCCACGAAGCAACGGATTTGACATGATTGCAGTATACACAGACTTGTATAGCAAACAGAGTCACGTCATCCCGACCCAATCTACTGTTACAGCTGACGGCATAGCCAACCTCCACATCAAAGAAGTCTTCAGGCTCCATGGTATTCCCCGACAATTCATATCTGATAGAGGACCTCAGTTTGCGGCCCGAGTAATGCAAGCGTTGTATAAACGACTAGGTATCACTGGCGCTATGACTACAGCCTATCATCCTCAGGCTAACGGTCAAACGGAAAGAGTCAACCAAGAAGTAGAAAAGATTCTACGACTCTTTGTTGATCAACGACAAGATGATTGGGCAGAATACATCCCAGTGGCTGAATTTGCCATCAACTCTCGTGTCAACTCATCTACACAGCACTCTCCGTTTGAAGTCATGTACGGGTACCTACCGGATTTCACCATACCAGTCGGACGTCACAGCTGAATGCCTCATCTAGATGCACGTCTAGAAAAACTCAGACAAGTCCGCGCAGAAGCCAAAGCTGCCTCGCATCTATCTAAGGAAAAGATGGCCGAAGCTTCCGCATACACCCGCAGAACTACTCCAGTCTTCAAGGAAGGGGACCTCGTATGGTTGTCTTCCAAGAATGTCAAAGTACATCAGCAGTCTGACAAGCTAGGGCCTAGACAGCTTGGTCCTTTCACAGTCCTTCAGAAAACCGGTGAACATACATATCGGATCAAACTCAAATCCGGATATTGTATTCATGACAACATCAATGTTGAACGGCTATCTCCGTACCGAGGAAACGAAGTAAACGGCCTTATACCGGAGCCACCAGCACCGATCATAGTAGATGATCAACAAGTCTACGGAGTCGAGAAGATCCTAGACAGTCAGATCTATCGGAGACAAATGCAGTACCTAGTCAAATGGAAAGGCTATGGAGAAGGCGATGTAACGTGGGAACCTGCAGTAAATATGACCAATGCGAAAGAGAGCATTGCAGAGTTCCACGCCAGACATACCAATGCACCTCAGGAATAACCCAAAGCACTCTTCGACTCCATCCCTTGGAAACCGTTGGAGAACATCACAGAAGCTATTGCATCTGACCTCGAGTGGGCAGATGGTAGAGTCCCTGGTCTTAGTTCATCGAGGCGATGAATTTTAGGAGGGGGGTAATGACGTGGATAGTCCAACAGAGACCGGATTTTTCCAATATTGTCACAAGTTTACAGCCTTAGGCGCCTATCTAGAGCGCTTATTTTCCGGCTAGGAGTGTTACCGGACCTAACCCTAACCCGGGTCACGTGACATCCTGCCTTATTTATCAATAGTCCAGACCCAAACCCTAGACTCCATCTGGAGCGGTTCCAGATCAACCTAGGCTATTGTTCTATTGTTCTCATTCCATTGTTAGGGATTCCCCAGGGATTCCCCCAGTTCTCATTGTTCTATTGTCTTTCGACTATTGTCTTCTGTCTATTGTTAGGGATTCCCCAGGGATTCCCCCAGTTTCTATTGTTCTATTGTTCTTATCCTATTGTTCTATTGTTCTATTGTTCTAGCTCTATTGTTCTACGTACCCTGGTCCTTGACAGTTACTCAGGTCCTTGACAGTTACTCAGGTCCTTGACAGTGACCCTGGTCCCTTATTGTTCTATTGTTACCCCAGCCCCACAGTTACTCCAGTCCCTAGTGTGGGAACATGTGCACAGACCACCCAGCCACAGTATATATAGTAGCCCTTACCCTCCCTAGCTCTGCATCTTGACCTCTCTGTCATTTGCACTGCTAGGTGAGTTACTGCATGTAACTTAGTATCATACCTTATTAACTCTGTCATTTGCACTGCTAGTATCCGGCCTCTGAGCCTGCTTGACTGCTTATCATCGACTTTGACCTCGTTGTCGCCGTTGGAGATCCACTTCCACTTCCACTCCTCCTCTTCTCCACCCTTGTTTAGGGTTATCAGTATCACAGCAGTCGCTTCGCAACAGTGAAGTCAAATGCAGATGAAGAGAGGATAAGAAGGGGAGTCTTATTCAATATTTGAATTGCTTATTTACTACAGTTGGGTCTTGTATATATACTACAATGACTTCAAGTCCGATAGGAGTAGACGAGAGCGGAACAAAGGGAAATGCGCATGCTGGCGGAGCGATAAGAGAATTGTACACAGCATGATGTAAAGGAAACAGATGATAAGGATCATGATGACGTCAGTGCGGAGATGCGGAGTATGCGGCGCGGTGTTCGGGTGCGGAGGTCATGTGAAGTCGGGTGGTTGGACCGGGTTGTAACAGTACCTCCCCCTTAAGGCCCGAACCCCTGAGGGCAATGCTTCTAATGTATCCGCATTGGAGATCTGGAGTTTTGGTATAAAGTCCTGAGAGTGTGCAAATGCTGGACTTCAACTTTTCTTCCTTCACCCACCACTACCCCGTACCCAGCAACAACATGTCCACCCCCAATGGTGAGTATTTGTGCTCCTTGATGGATGGAGATAGGCTGACTTCAACGACTTCTTTCCAGAGACTGCCGCTAATTGGTTTGCACGGAGGCAGCAAGAAATTGCCGCGAGGAAGGCCGAGCTGGCGAGGATGGAGCAGGAGGAGGAGGAGTTGAGGGCGGAGGCAGCGGCTGAGGAGGAACACTGAAGGACGGCAGAGTTGGTTGCTGCGGCGCAGGAGAAGATGAGGATGGAGGCCGAGGAGGCGAGGAAGAAGGCGGAAGCTGAGGAGGCAAAGAAAAAGGTGGCCGCTGAGGGTAAGCGGTTGATGCTGGCAAAGAGGGCCGCAGCAGAGATGGAGCGCAAGGCAATCGTAGAGTCGGCGGTCGCTGGGATTGCGGCGAGAATTACGGCAAATGCGGCAACGGCGCCTTCTCTGTTTGTTGCGGGTACGATTTAGCGGAGCAGGACTTCGAGTCCTGCAACCTCGCAATACGTCCCTACGGACGAAGACGAGGAGGAGGAGGAGACGGACGAGGATGAGGAGGAGGACGCGGAGATGGAGGACGCGGAGCGGACTCCAAAGAAAAAGAAGGCGCAAGTCGTTACGAAGACGACAAGGGTGGTTCGCGGAGAGACCGTCATAGAGGTCCACTGGAGCACGTCGGAGGTGCAATGCACTACGTGCATCAAGTACAAGTCCGACTGCTTCTGGGAGTTGGATGCGAAGACGAAAGGAAAAGTGTGTTACGCTTGCAGGGCCGGTAAACGGTCTTGCAAGGTTGGTAACGTCTCGGTCAAGGAGGTGGGGAAGGGTTGTGCAGAGGGTGGTCCAACAAAACCTCCAAAGGCAACGCCGAAGGCCGGGCCTTCTGGGGTGACGGCGCCTCAGTTGGAGAAGTCGACGTCCGGGACGTCCGAAACTTCGGCGAGGAAGAGGAAAGGATTGGAGGCGACAGGGCTGAAGAAGAAAAAGTTGCAGACGTATGATATCCGGGATCAGGATGAGGGAATGCGGGTTCCTGCGAGGATGGAGTTGGTGGAGAAGTCAACGGAGTCTGCGTTAGAATCCTCGGAGGCAGAGATGTCGGACTCTGCGTTCAGCTCAGTCAACACCTTAGAGGCATTCACTGGTGCTCTGCGTGAAGTTGCAGACTTACAGGCGGACCTCCTGGCCGAGGGACAGGCAATCCGGGACACCCTAACCGCGTTCCGCAACGACATCCGGAGGATGATGGAGGTGGAGGAAGTGGAGGACATTGAGGTTGAGCAGAAGAAGGAAAAGCGGAGATTGAGGCAAGAGGCAAAAAAGACTGCGGAGGCGGCGCAGGCAACAGGTGCTCCGCAGAAGGGAAAAGGAAAAGAGAAGGAAACTTAGAGTAGTTTTTCTTTTCTTGTTTATTGTAAACTATGAATGAGACCTCCACCGTTGTCCTTGCACTTTTGTTATGAAGCATGAATGTGTGCGGATTTGAGGAGTTGCGGCAATGCGGAGATGATATAAGGATAATGAAACAAACAAACAGATAATTACAAAGGTAAAGGGCCGGGTTTCTTTGGATAACGGTTATGGAAATTGGCAATGGCTTCTGGAGCGCCATCCATCTCTGTAGCTAGAACCCATGAAGTTTCTTCGTCCGTTCCCTCATATCCTAGCCATCGGACTAGGTAAAGAAGCGGACATGTGCGGCGTTGGCGATCAAGTTTAGAGTCGAGTACCTCCGCGATCTCGTATTCGATTTCTCCATCAATTTCAACCAGTGGAGGTGGCAATGGGACTCGGTCGGGGATTTTGCTGGGTGTGTGTGACTCTAACATAGAGACGTGGTAGACTGGATGTACTGCTCGCATTGCGTCAGGAAGATTGAGCATGAAGGATTGCGGACCAACGTGTCCAATAATCTCGAAAGGTCCGAGATACTTCTCGGCAAGTTTCTTAGACGGTCGTGTGGTGTTGAAGTACTTTGCTTTGACAAAGACGCAATCTCCGACGTCCCATTGCAGAGGCGCTTTTCGTGCAGCGTCGGCGGGACCTTGATATCGGAGTTGGGCTTCACGCATGCTTTCTTTCAGGTATTTGTGTAGGTCCTCGAGGTTAACGGTGAGTTCATGAGCGCGTGCGGAGGCGAGACTACGTTTGGGGTGTATGGTAATGTTGGGATGGTAGCCTTTGTTTGCAAAGAAGGGAGAAACGCCGGTAGTTGCGCTAGGGACATTGTTGAAAGCGAACTCCGCGAGTGGTAGCAAGTCCGACCAGTTGTCTTGCTGGTATTTGCAGTACGCGCGGAGGTATTGCTCAAGGGTTTGGTTGGTCCTTTCTGTCTGACCATCTGCTTCGGGGTGATACCCGGAGGTGAAGTGGAGGTTCATGTCCAAAGCCTGTCCTAAGGCTCTGAAGAACCGTGACACAAACTCCGTGCCCCGGTCGGAGGTGCAGTGAGAAGGAACTCCATGCTTGGAAAAGAGATGAAGGACGAATAGTTTAGCCAAACCCGCAGAGTCTATTGTGTCATATGTGGGGATGAATATGCCTTGTTTGCTGAGGCGGTCCACGATAACGAGTATGGCTGTAAAGCCTGCGGAGTCCGGGAGTTGCTCAATGAAATCCATAGAAATAGAATCCCAAGGGCGCGTCGGGACTGGGAGCTGTTGGACCGTACCATACGGCTTATGTCTCGGAGCCTTCGATCGCTTACAAGTCGTGCAAGACTTGCAGTAATCTTGTACAAAAGTTCGGAGTTTTTGCCATGAGAACTCTCTTCGGACCAGGGCTAGTGTCTTACTAACCCCGTAGTGACCCAATAAGAGGTGGTCGTGTCTGTAGCGGAGGACGCAGAGGCGGAGGCCAGCGACGTCCGGGACATATATCTTGCCGTCATGGAGTAACAATCCTTGCGGATCGTCAACCCACCTCGGAGGAAGAGGTTTTGAACGCAGTTGTTGAGCATACGTGTCTGAGGGTAGGGATTGGAGGATATCCTTGTAGAGTTCTTCGGAGTCAAAGATATTAACACTGCGGAGCGTCGGTTCCAAGAGTGCGGATGCGCGGATTGAGGCAATGAGGTGTTCAGAGGAGAAGATAGGTTTGAAGTTATGCGGGTTTACACCGGCATAGCCACTACCTCCCTCGTTAGGGTAGACGTCCCATCGTCTAGTTAATGTGTCCGGCTTGGTTCCAAGTTTCCCAGGTCTGAAGCGGATTACAAGATTTAAACTGGATAGAAATTCGGACCAACGAGCCTGTTGTCGAGTGAGGAGTTTTGTAGTCAAAAAATACTCCAGGTTCTTGTGGTCGGTGATCACGTCTATTGGAGATGGAGTACCCTCCAGGTAATGACGCCAAGTCCGGAAAACTTCATGAATCGCTAGTAGTTCCTTGTCGTGCACATCGTAGTTGAGTTCAGGTGCGGAGAAGGTGCGAGAATGAAACGCGACCGGATGAATCTCCCCGTTGGAGATGATAGAGAGTATCGCGCCGAGAGCGTAGTCCGAGGTGTCAGTTTCCACAATGATTGTAGCGTCGGGATTCCATTGGACCAGAACGGGAGCGGTGGTGAAGGCTTTTTTGAGAGTATCGAATGCAGTCTGGCACTGTTCAGTCCATGCCCAAGTCGCGGACTTGCGCGTGAGTCTGGTAAGAGGAACAGTGATGTCCGAGTAGTGTGGAATGAAACGACGATAGAAATTGGCAAATCCAAGGAAAGACTGGACGTCCTTGACCTTGCGCGGAGTTGGCCAGTCTAGGATGGTTTGGACCTTATCTGAGGACATGCGGAGGCCCTCGGGGGAAAGGATAAAGCCCAAGTATTCTACCGTGTCTTTGTGAAATTCGCATTTATCGTGAAATTCGCATTTATCAGCACGAGCGTAAAGCCCATGTTTGCGGAGGCGGCGTAGGACTTCCTTGATGTGCTTCTTGTGGACTGTATATCATTGGAGAAGATAAGGATATCATCTAAGTAGACAATGACATTGACATCGAGGAGGTCCTGGAAAATGTCGTTCATAAAACGTTGGAAAGCCGCGGGTGCATTGGAAAGTCCAAATGGCATTACAAGCCACTCAAACGAACCATAACGTGTGCGAAAGGTTGTTTTCCACTCATCGCCTTCGGCAATGCGGACAAGATGATAGGCATGGCGGAGATCGATTTTTGTATAGAGTCAGGCCTTGCCCGGACTGTTCAGAAGGTCGGAAATGAGTGGTAGTGGATAGCGATCCTTCTTGGTGATACGGTTAAGTGCTCGATAGTCGACGCAGAGTCGAAGAGTTCCATCCTTCTTTTTGACAAAAAGAATTGGAGCACCATGCGGAGAAGTAGATTGTCGGATGAATCCGGAGTTGACGTTTTTGTCAAGGAACTCGCGGAGAGCCTTTTGCTCGACTGCGGAGAGCAAATACATGGGGCTCGGGGGTAGAGGTTTGTCGTCCTCTAAATCGATTTGGATGTTGTAGGGACAATGTGGAGCTAGGATGTCGGCCTTGGTGTTAGAAAACACATTGGCAAATTCATGATAATCGGATGGAAGTGCGGAGATGTCTGGAATTGATTCGGAGGAATGATTCTGCGCGGTGTGCAGCAAGAGATGCATCTGAACAGAGCCTGGCAGTTTGCATGCGCGTATATACACAGCAGCACCTATAAAGGTCACCGGAGGGACTTCTGAAGCATGAGATGCGGGAGTGTCCGCGTCGGAGGACTCGTCTGAATCGTTTGTTGCGGGGGGACTCCGAATTGGAGTTTCTTCTTTGTCTTGGAAGGTTATATGACCCTTAGCCCAGTCAACCAACGGGTTGTAGCGGGAGAGCCAATCGTATCCTAAAACGATAGAAGCGGATTTGTCAAGATTTGTTATGTAGAAAGGTGTCATACAGATTTTCCCTGAAGGGAAGTGGAGTGGTAGAGTTATCATAAATTGAATCAGGGACTGTGAAAGACCATCAAACAAACGGAGCGGAATTGCGGGGATGGAGACGAGAGGGAGAGAGTACTTCTTTGCAATATCAATGTCCATGAAGCAGTGGGAGGAACCGCTATCAATCAGAGCTCGTAGAGGATCAGAAATTGAATTACAAGGTACAAAAATGTACAAAGCGTCCGAAGAAATACTGGAAGTGTTGAGGTATACCTCCTTGGGTGCACGAGCGGGGTCAGCGCAGCCCTCGACTTGTGTGGAGGACTGAGGGCTGCTCAGACATTTCCCGTCCCGGATGCGGCGTTTGGTGCTGGGGTCTCTGCTGCCAACTGGGCGGCACAAGCCTTTGCGGCCTTGCGGCATTCGCTTACGCGATGTCCGGGTAGACCGCAGAACAAACAGAGATTGTTTGCAATGCGGCGAGCGCGTTCAACACTGGAGAGCTTACCATTGCTTCCCAAGAGGTTGGCAATGGGGTTAGTCTTCGGAGTTGAGGTGGTGGTAGTAGTGGTTGCGGCAAGACGGTGTTTTTGGGAGCCAGAGGGCATAGCCGTGGCAACAGCGGTGGTGACAGTGACAGCGGGGGTCGAGGACGATGCGGACAATGCGGGGTTCTGTTCCCGCTCGGTTTTCTTCTTCTTCTCACCCTGACGCTCCCAGTACCTTTGATCCCACTTAAGGGCCATCTCCTTGAGCTTCACAAGTGTGTGAGGCTTGCCATTGGACGTGATATCGTCCTGGAGGCGTTCCGGGAGGCCGTTGTAGTATTGGTCGCGGAGGGCACAATCGTCCCAGCCGGTGCGCATGGAGTAGCGGGTGAAACGGAGGTTATACCAGAACAATTTCTTGTCCGATGGCATAGAGAGATTTGCAAGGCGGTGTTCGGCTTCACCAACGTCGTCTGCAGGACCGAAGTGCATGCAGATTTCGGCAACAAAGGCCGACCAGTTCCGGACCCAGTTGTGTCCGGCTGTTGCGTCCACCACATCATCGTTGTCGTCATCAGATGCTGGAGGGTGAGGCATGCCGGAATTCGAGATGGGAAATATATCTCCGCTTTCCTCCCATTCTTGGAATTGGCGGAACTTCAACTCGAACCATTCCAAGGCGGAGTCCGTCAGGTAAGAGAAGGCGAATATGACCTTCTTTTGCCCGGAGTCAAACTTACCCGGGTTTGCACAGAAATAAACCGTGCATTGGGTGAGGAAGTTGCGGAGTTTTGACGGGTCTAATCCGTCAAAGGTGTCGGGGGTGCGGAACTTGGTGTTTGAGGACGGGTTTTGAGCGTAGGCTTGCGTGATAGCAGCTGTAAGCTACTCAAAAGGGTTTTCATCTCCTCCACCATTACCATTACCAGGATCATCACCATCGTCTCCTCCACCATCTCCACCTCCGGGGTCTCCACTCGGGCCGGGGTTTGGATCTCTATCCTTACCCCTCCTGCGGGTTTTGACGTTGGCGGTGAGACACTGAGTCACCCTTCAAACTAAGAACAACCTTAAAGACAACACAACCAACCACGAAGTGGCAATAGAAGTGTAAAGGTGTGGAAGCGCGGAAGTGTTAAAGTGTGCGAGGTGGTCTTAGAGTCCTAGTGTTACCTGTGCTAAAAAGAGCGACAAGGTTTGTGATATAGGTTTATGTGAAAGGAGCTAGACGGGCAAACTACCACGCGTATTGTGGGTAAAAGGGCAAGTCGGCGCGGTGAAAGCGAAAGAGTTTTAGCGCGGCTCAAAGAGAACGCGCGGGAGACGTCGCGACTTGTAGTAAAACAGCGCGCGGAGAGACGCGGATGGTAAACGCAGGCGCAGTATGAATCTTGAACACAAAACGCGGTTGCTGGTGAAGATGAAAGTAGTCGCTGTAAAACGCGGGCGCAGTGAAGATGAACGCAGTAAACTTGACGCAGTGAAGGTGAAACGCAGACGCAGTAATGCAGTAAAATAACGCAGTTAAAAAGCAAACGCAGTATAACGAAGCCGAAAGGAACTGTAAGAGAAAGACAAACTAATGGAGCGCGAGTCGCAGAATAGGGCTATGTGAGATCGCAGTCAATTTGACTCGACAGACTGCGCAGGGGCGGTAGTGTAGAACAACACTTCCCGAGCAGCGATGCGTATTGCAAGCAAATGCGTGGCCGACGACGACGTTGGTAGAGCTGGTAAGATTGAACTGCACTAGTTCGCACTCGTGGTCCTCGCCTTCAAAGTCTGGTGACAGCCAACAATCTGGGTGCGGCGCGCGCGGGCGATCGCAGTCGAGCAGGACAAAAGGTCCTGAACGTAGGGGAATTGGGTGGTCGCTCTGAGTCTCGCAATAGGAGCAGTTATCAAGCGAGTCCGCAACGGAGGCGACGGACGACGCTGGCAAGGGTGATTTAGGAGTAGATCTCTCAGGGGAGACTGTAGGCGCTGCTGAGGGTTCTGGCGGCGGCGTGGGTGCGGGGATGATGGGGTAACGGCGTAGAACCTCGCGCGGGTGCGGGCGGTAAGGGCAGCGACCGTCGGGTAAGTGGGGAACGGTGGGACAGTAACGGCAAACTCGAGGCGGGTTGTCGTTGGTAGGCGCAGCGGACATTAACGTGGAGGAAGTCACAGTGAGGCAACGCAGAAGAAGCTACAGCTATTGGCGCGAAGAGACTCCCTCGACGCGAGCGCAAAGCGTAAAGTGAACTCTGGAAACTGGGGTGGGGATTGATTGATTTTCTACGCAGTACAGGCAACACCTTTTTATATACCCTAAGGACCCTCTCCTAAACCTTTCCTTCTACGTCCTAAACCCAAACGCGAGAGCGAGGAAACATGGTGGCAGAATACTTCCGTCTGCGGAGGGCAAAATGTCCAGCGAGTCGACGCCCGGCAGGACACAGCGTTGGTCGACGCGGAGGAGCGGTGCGCGCCCTTGCGCTGAAGAGGCACCAACCGTTGCGAGCAGGTGATGAGGCGCCGTCCAGGAGTTGCACAGCGTGGCGTGATAGGAGTCTTCCTGAAACGGGGTTCGCGAGTCAAGTTTCTTCTACCGTTGGTCCGACCCGCGTCCGAAACACTTGGTGGCTGGCCGGCCCATGCTCCGATGCAAAAGGGGCGTGTCTGGGAGTCAGAGTTCGGTGCAATTCCTCGGCCTCGCATGTTTGCGGCGTGTTGCTCCTTGTCAAGTCCTCGGATCCTCGGCGGACTTCTCGTGACCTCGGTGATGTCACGGAGACAAGGCTCGACGTGACAAACAGGGACACGAAGTGGAAAACGACGAGGAGGTGGTGGCAGGCGTAGAGCACAATGCTTTCACCAGCTATAAACCTTATGCAGATGTCTAGCCCAGTAAAGACCAAGTTAGTATTTGTACTACCAGCTATATAGTACAAGAGGGGGTGGCTTACCTAGCCCAGTAAAGACCAAGAGGTCGAGATGGGGGGCTAGGAGCGTACATGTAGCAGTATATATAGACTTCAGGGACCTGCGCACAGACCATGTTGAGGGCAGGCTTTGCAAGAAGCCGTGTGAACGAAGAACAAAAGAACTACCTAAAGGAGAACAATAGCTATTGTCTAGACCTTGCCAAGAACTCTACTCGTGAGAGAATCTATCTAAAAGGGGACCAACTATTGTATTCCATTCCCACACCTGTGAGAACATCCTTCCATAAAGAGAACAATAGGGAAAGAACAATAAGGAGTCCATGTGGACGTCATTTATGACATCAAACCCTAGCTATGGGCTGAGCCATGTGTCTGGAGCCATGTGGGCTTACTTAAGCTAAGTCACATGCCAGTGTGACGTAGTAGCAAGTAATGTGACCGTGTGGAGCGTCTAAGCCACGTGATACGGGCGCTTAATAGACGTGCAAAGGAGTTTATGCAGAGAGAATTGAAACTAGGTTGTAGCCCGGAGTTTTACAGATAAAAACAAGAGGTAAATTGCGAAAATTAAGGGCTAGTCAGGGCCATCCATGACAGGTGAACTCCTCGTGCCCGTGACGCTGGGAAAGTGGAGGGACTTGCCGCTCAGGATGACGCGGGCTGCGCAAATGGCGGGCTGCTTCCGGGTCTCCGCGCCTAGCCGGTTTCCGGGCGTATCAGCGGGCGGTTCGGGGGAGTCATTGCGAGACATGACGGCGGCTTGCTGAGCTGTTGGCGGGGCGGATGAGATTAATTCAGTGGTTCTTGTGATCGCTGTGCGGGTGGGCATATACAGTGGAGCATCCGAGTTTTGAATTCAAATATACTGTTAAGAGCAAGACGAAAAGAAAGGGACGCGGAGTTGCAGAGTTCGTGGAGATGCGGAAACAGAGGAGCAAACGAGGGGGATCAGAATGAGTCTTGGCTTCAACTAGTTAAGTTGCGCCGCTCAGAATTCTTGTGACTCAAATTTGTACTTAGCAGGATCAAAGGTTTGAGAGTAAGGCTCAATCGAAAGGCGGACCTGCAGAGGTGTGGTGATCGGAACACCGGAGACAGCGAGGAGATGTCGGACAACGACGAGTAAGACGACTTCAGCTAGTGGAGTCAAATGCAGACGAAGAGAGGATAAGAAGGGGAGTCTTATTCAACATTTGAATTGCTTATTTACTACAGTTGGGTCTTGTATATATACTACAATGACTTCAAGCCCGATAGGAGTAGACGAAAGCGGAACAAAGGGAAATGTGCATGCTTGCGGAGCGATAAGAGAACTGTACACAGCATGATGGAAAGGAAACAGATGATAAGGATCATGATGACGTCGGTGCGGAGATGCGGAG
>JABYQR010000515.1:0-24439 GCA_022592445.1 Cytidiella melzeri | reverse complement strand
TTTGTCCCTTAGGGACGCCTTGAAGTCGCTTCAGGCAAACCGCCCCCCAATGACCGGTACCACCGCAGTGGTTGCAGACCGGGTCATCTGGGTGCTTTGAATCCCTCTTCTTGTGGCTCTCAGAACCACAAACCGAGCAGCGCTTGCTCATCTCCTTCTTCCATTTCTGGAAGATCTCTTGTTTGCCTAGCCCTGCAAAGAGCGCATCGAAGGAGGCAGAGAAACGGGAGGCGTCGATCTCCATAGCGTTGGGATCGCGGAAGGCCTGCTGGTGGGACTTGCCGTGTCCCGACGAGCTGTCAACCATGACTTTGCCCGTGCTATTTTGCAGATCGGCGAGCTGAGCGTCAACTGCTTTACACTGCTCTTTCAGTGCATCGTAGGTTGTAGCGCGGGTCTGGAAATAAGAGACGCGCTGAAGATACTCCGTACTCAAGCTCGACTTGAGACGGTCGAAAAGGTCCTGCTGGCTCCAGCCAGTGCGAGGGGCCCAGGTCTCGAACTCCGAGATGTGGGCGGCGAATGTCTTGTTACCCTGCTTCATGCCGGTAACCTTAGTCTTGGCCTCCATGACCGCGTCAATAGGCTCAAACTTTGCCTTGAAGGCCTCGATGAACGTGTCCCAGTCATTTCCAAATGCTGGTTTGCTATTGGCTAGCTCCTCGATGTGAGGACGAGCCCAATCAGCTGCGTCTTCCTGCATGAAGGACAGGGCGCTGGTGATGAGTTTGTGAGGATCAAAGATCCTCGCGCCGTTGTTATCCAGCCGGACTTGTCCTTGGGCATTCTTCTGGAAGAATGCTTTGCCCTGATTCTGCGCCCAGACGATGAACGCGTGTCGGAAGAGCCTGGCTTCTGACGACGTTTTTCCCTTAAAAGAGACGGGCTTCTCGACAATACTCCGTTCTCGGGACGTATGCGTGGCCGCGGCGACGGCTGGTGCCTGAACGGCTGCCAAAGCAGCCACTTGATTGGTGAGGTCAATCATCCTTTGTGACAGGACGCCCAGTATATTTAGGACGTCTTGCTGGCTCAAATTGGCAACTGGGGCAGCTGGAGCAGCAGGGGCAGCGGGCTGGTTGGGGTCCATGTCTTCTTTGGTGATGAGTCGTCGATTTTCTTAGTAGAAGTGGTCGTCTGTGACCGCGCTCGAATCAAAGAAGTGGATGCAATTATCACAAATTGTGGCAGGCAAAACTTTCTGGACTATCTAATCCAGTCGAAGTAGCTATCTCTATTGACTATGTTAAGCTGGGCAAGAACTTTGCTATAATTCTTGCGAAGCTGTTTAAACGAGATCTTCCCAATTGCCTTGCAACCCCAGTCTAGAAGTTGCCACTCGCGGTCTGCTGTGACTGGCGCGAGTTCGTCAAGTCGATTGAGGAAGCGGTTGACTTTATTGACGAGGTGAAGCAGAGCGCGGCGGTGGTCGGGGTCCGCGCAATGGAGAAGTTCTTGAAGCTCAGTGAGAGCTTGTAGTCGTGTGTGGACAGCGGTGAGCTTAGGCTTGAAGATGCCTATGAGGTCGACTGATGACAACTTTTTGAAATCAAGGAGTACCGGTTTTGGTGCAGCGGGAGCGGGAGTGGGTGCAGGGAGCTTGGAAAGCCGCTCAGAGAGTGTGGGCTTGTGGATACGTTGCTCTGCTAAGGTGCGAGCACGTTCTTCGGCAACGCGTTCTCCGTATGCTCTGGCAGAAGCGCGAAGTTGTCGATTTTCCTCGTACGAGGGGACGGTGAGAGTGATGCCTTTCACTGGCGGTTTCTTGGAGACGTAGTCGGCAACGGCGACCAGGTCTTTGTCAGACCAGCGATGAGGTTGACCGCTCTTTCGCTTGGCAGCGAGAGCGTCAAAGAAGGAAGGCGGGAGGCACCTCTTGAGCTGAGGCTCGTTGGTAGTGAGGTCCTTAGACAAACGGGTGCGCGTGTCCTTAGGCACTAGACAACGCAGGGGGGTTCAAACGGTCGACGTAAGTGGTAGCTCAACGGTATGATGAGACCGGAGACGTACTCGTCAAACAGGAATAAACTTTTGTAAACGGTGGGGGAGGAGATATAAACCCAGGGGTTACACAACGATCTCAACCTAATGACACGGAGACAGGGCTCGACGTGACAAACAGGGACACGATGTGGATGTCGACGAGGAGGTGGTGGCAGGCGTGAAGCACAATGCGTTCACCAGCTATCAAACTTATTCAGAAATCTAGCCCAGTAAAGACCAAGTTAGAATTGATACTACCCGCTATGTAGTACAAGAGGGGGTTTGCTTACCTAGCCCAGTAAAGACCAAGAGGTCGAGATGGGGGCTACGAGCGTACATGTAGCTGCTTATATAGACTTCAGGGACCTGCGCACAGACCATGTTGAGGGCAGGCTTTGCAAGAAGCCGTGTGAACGAAGAACAAAAGAACTACCTAAAGGAGAACAATAGCTATTGTCTAGACCTTGCCAAGAACTCTACTCGTGAGAGAATCTATCTAAAAGGAGACCAACTATTGTATTCCATTCCCACACCTGTGAGAACATCCTTCCATAAAGAGAACAATAGGGAAAGAACAATAAGGAGCCCATGTGAGCGGTATCTATGACGTCAAACCCTAGCTATGGGCTGAGCCATGTGGTTGTAGCCATGTGGTCTTACTTAAGCTAAGTCACATGCCAGTGTGACGTAGTAGCAAGTAATGTGACCGTGTGGAGTGTCTAAGCCACGTGATACGGGCGCTTAATAGACGTGCAAAGGAGTTTGTGCAGAGAAGGTTGCAACTGAGCTGCAGCCCGGAGTTTTATAGATAAAAACAAGAGGTAAATTGCGAAAATTAAGGGCTAGTCAGGCCATCCATGACAAGAACCTTCTGGAAAAGTCTAGCCTTGTCTTAGAACAAGCTAGAACAAGTCTAGCCTTGGAGCTGGGTCATGGGGTCAGGTCATGGGGACAATTGCTATTGGTTGATTATTGAAGTGGCACCACTAGGGCATAGGGCATGCTTAGTAAGGTAGATTACTTCGCTTACTCATGTAGGTATTAGGGGTCTTAGGGTAGTACCTGGGGTCCTCCCCTTCATGTATATATAGAGGCACTCCTGAGGGCATATCCCCTCAGTCTTATCCACTCTGTTGATCAAGGACTACTCTGTACTCCCCAGTACTCACTCTCACCACCACTCTACTCTCTATCTCATTATCTCCCTTTTCAGTTTAACAACTACCTGGTGAGTGTAACCTTAACTGTTACAGGTCCCATCTCCCGCTGGCTCACTCACCCCTCAACAACTGGCTCGACTGTAGAGGCACCATCTGTCTCTCCATCTTCGTCTTCTTTGCCACCTGTATATGGCAGGGCGCTACCAACAGCTGGCAGCATCTCTTTGTTGCCAGGCTCATCCTTGGCTTTGAAATTGGCCCAAAGAGTATCACAGTCCCCATCTAGGCTGCCAAATGTGCTCCCCCAGCCATTTGTGGGGCTCTCATCATGATGTGGTATGTGCACAAAATTTGTCTTCTTTTTTTACTCGCGTCCACATTCTGATTACCTTGTGTTGAGAAAATGTGGACTGCATCTGGTAACATGATTGGAAACTTCACACTATGTCAAATACCGGAAATTCCAGCATCAAAAACGGTTGAAAAAAGCGTGAACTATCACACAACCAGATCTATGATTGGATGGGTCAGAAAATGATGCAAAAATTTAGTTTGTGGGTTCTGGATTTGAACCGTTGAAAAATCATGCAGTAAAGCCTTGTAAGGTGCAAGATTTAGTAGCTGAAAAAATGTTGCTGGTGTATACAATTTATGAGGTATGAGAACCGTGACTCTCAGCTGGGTTTTATATACACATAAATCTTTGTACGACGCGTGACTGAGGTCAGAATTGTGATTTATTTTTTCAAGTTAGCAAAATTCTGCACTAATTTTGCTCTGGTGACAAGATTTTGCAAGCTAAACAAACATGATTCAATGCTAGTGCTGAGAGCTCACAATTTGCAGTAGGCTTTTTCTGCTTGCAAATCTGATGTACTATCCATGCCTTAAATTGTATGCAGAGTGCAGAGTTTTGGGGCTGAGAAATCTTTGAGGGAATTATTTCCAAAATTCTGAATACCAAGTCAGCATTTTGCGGTTGACAAAACTGTTGGTGAAATGCATGCATCATTAGTAAGATTTTGGAGCATGGAAATTCTGCTCCTAAATGTACATACAGACTAACTAGTGCTTTGCCCTTGGTCCATAGTCCTTAGTCCGTAGTCCGTAGTCCGTAGTCCTAGGCCGTAGTCCGTACTGACCGTAGTACTTGGCACAGCACTTGTGTTTATTGGTCTGAGTGGACAGAAGTTTATATTCATTGACTTCAGACAGCCTGCGGACTAGAGACTAACGACTATGGACTAACGACTAACAACTAACAACTAGGGACTAGGGACTAAGGACTACTTTGTCCGTATGTACAGTTTGAAGCAGAATTTTACATGCTATAAAACCATACCAATCATGGATGCATTGATCAACGGTTTTCTTGACTGCAAAATGCTGCCTTTAGATTCAAAATTTTTGGATTAATTTTCTCACAGATTTGTCAGCTGCAAAACTCTGTACTCTGCATAGGATTTGAGGTATGAATAGTACATTGAATTTGAAAGCAGAAAAAGCCGAGTACAACTTTGAGCTCTTGGCAGTAGCATTGAACCACATTTTTTCAACTTGCAAAATCTTGCCGCTATTGCAGAATTAGTGCAGCATTTTGCTAACTTCAAAATCATTACAAATTTCTGAAGTAAGTAAAATCATGCTGACGGTCACGATTTTGCTACCTCACAAATCCTGGACAACATCAGATCAATAAACTTGGCACCTCACAACGCTTTACTGCATGATTTCTCAATGGTTGAAATCCAGAACCCACAAACTGAATTTTTACATCATTTTTAGACTCATCCAATCTTAGATCTGGTTGTGCGATAGTTCACGCTTTTTTCAACCGTTTTTGATGCTGGAAAAACCGGTATTTGATGTAGTGTTATGGATCTTGCCTTCTACTGTTGTGGATGGCCTGACTAGCCCTTATTTTTTGCAATGTACCTCTTGTTTTTATCTGTAAAACTCCGGGCTGCAACCCAGTTGCAACCTTCTCTGCATAAACTCCTTTGCACATCTATTAAGCACCTGTATCACGTGGCTTAGATGCTCCACACGGTCACATTACTTGCTACTACGTCACACTGGCATGTGACTTAGCTTAAGTAAGACCACATGGCTACAGACACATGGCTCAGCCCATAGCTAGTGTTTGACGTCATGATACCATTCACATGGACTCCTTTTGTTCTTTCCTTATTGTTCTCTTTATGGAAGGATGTTCTCACAGGTGTGGGAATGAAATACAATAGTTGGTCTCCTTTAGATATATTCTCTCACGAATAGAGTTCTTGGCAAAGTCTAGACAATAGCTATTGCTCTCCTTTAGGTAGTTCTTTTGTTCTTCATTCACACGGCTTCTTGCAAAGCCTGCCCTTAACATGGTCTGTGCGCAGGTCCCTGAAGTCTATATATACAGCTGCATGTACGCCTGTGTGCAGGTCCCTGAAGTCTATACATATTGCAATGCTTGAACCTTCAGGTATAATAGATAGTAAACTTATTTATAATTATTCCCTTCCATATTTGCAGCACAGACATAACTCCCATTGTTCAGGAATTGTACTTGCCACATGTCAACCCCACCACCACTAGTAAAGTGACTGTACCACTATTGATAAGTCTGATTGTGGGAAAAGGAGCCATACATTGATGAAGTAGTCACCAATGGTAGCAAGGGGCTTCATATATCTAATTTGTAATTTTGGGCAGTGCTCACTGATGATGTCAAGAAATTACTTGCTTCAAGAATGAAGGGCTTGAGGGTGTCCCATCAGATCAACTCCCAGAACATGTTACATGTGTCATGTTACAATTCCTGAAGAATGAAGAAGAACTGTTTCAGTATGCTCCAGCACATTGATGCCTTTTCAGATGTGACCTTTTTGTCCCCCAAAGTGTGGGAATCTGATGGCAGGATACAGACAGTAACAGTGTCAATAACAAAACAATGAATACAGCTGATGACATCACACTGGCCTTGTTATCAGCCCTTCATAACTTTGTATGAGATCACTTTTGCAAGCAAAATGCACTTTTTGATTCTTACAGACCGCATATGGGTACAAATCTGTACATATAATACACCATTTGATAGCCCTATCATGTGGCAACATCCTGGTACAAACATCCTGTCAATTGAAGCAGAATTGAGCAAGTGATGGCCAGTCTACTGAAAAAAGTCTTCCAGACTCAGATTCAAACTCCACTCCTGCTGGCAAATGATGGCAAATCCTGGTCAGGTGTGCAGCAATCTACAGACATTGCTTGCTCCTCAAACAAGGAATACAATTAGAAGACATGCCACAAATAGTATTGGCTCTGAGCAAGAATTACCAGTACTTTGGAAGCTAACTACAAATTCTCAACTCCTCCATTCTTGAACAATGTAAATCTGTGGCTGCATCAGCAGTGAGTACTGCATCTGATTGTTTCACAAAGTTTCACAACTGTGTAGTTGCTCTCTAAGCAGGAGTTACAATCAGAACATAGCCTGTGGCAGTCCTAATGGGACTGAGGCAGTTCAGACATCAACAGGACATGGTTGCATCAGCAGCAAGCACTGCGTCAAATTGTTGCACAAAGTCTCACAGCCATGAGTTCCTCTCTAAGGAGGAGTTCAAATCAGAACATAGCCTGTGGCATTTCTAATGGGGCTGAAGCAGTTCAGACATCAACAAGATGTGGTTTCAGCAGCATAAAGCACTGCCTTTGATTCTTTCATACAGTTTCACAACCACCAGTTGCTGTATAGACAGGAGTTACAATCAGAACACAGCCTGTGGCAGCTTCAATGGGGGTGAGGCAGTGTAGACATCAACAAGACACATGTAACATGTTCTACCAATTATATCATGAGACACCCTACAGCCCTTCATTCTTGAAGTAAGTAATTTTCTGACATCAGCAGTGAACACTGCACAAGATTACTGACAAGATACATGAAGCCCCTTGCTACCATTGGTGACTACCGTCATCAATGTATGGCTCCTTTTGCTGAAATCAAACTTATCAATTGTAGTACAGTCACTTTATCCCGGATCAAGTTGCCTAGCAAAGGTGTCACTATTAGCAAATGCCCGTAAAACAGTCAATATTCATGACTAGATGGCTTGGCAAGGTCCTTACTAGAAACGGAGTTGTTCAATGAGGTTCTTTTTGGTAACAAAGTCACAGGCGCAATTAACTCCTTCATGCTATATGATTTATTTAATTTGCTATATTAAGATAATCACTTGTAACCCTGCTCCTGCAGTTTACCAAATTGTATCTAGATTATTTAACATAGTTCAACACCATTAAGAACAAGATGCATGTCAAACAATGTTTATCTCCATGCTCTACTCCACAAACTTCTCTTAATTCTGTACTCACACCCATTGTTGCACTTCAAACAATACAGCACAATCCCTCTTCTTTCATGAATTATTGTGTGCTCTAGTGAAGACAAACTAACTTACTATACATTACTCATTGAAGAAGCTATTCCTAACAAAATTACTTGTTCATGCTGCTACCAGCACCAAGTTCACTTACAAATCTGGCTCAAAAAGTATTGTTTCATTCAATCTTCAGGAATTGTACTTGCCGCTTGCCGGCCTTGCTAAGACTAGTTCACAACAAAATTACTTAGTCAAGCTACTACCAGCAGCAAGCTTAATCCCAAGTCTGCCTCAAAAACAGTTCTTTATCCAATCTTTAGCTATGGTACATGCTGGCCTTGCTAACACTCATAGAGAGACAGACAGTTGTCCACATTATGTCCTCTATCCAACAGCATTGAAAAACTTTACATAATTTGTATCAGAACTGATTTTAAGGCAGCTCATCACCAACTCGATATGTAGCACCTATACCAAATCTCCTCATGTACCATGCTGCACATTGTTTATGGAGTGGAACTGCATCCCCAAGCAAGATCTTTCCAAAATTGTCCTTCTCTCCGTAAACCTCAGACACCATTATAGCATAGTCAACTGCGTTTTGGTTTTTTACTTTGATCAAGTAATTCGTGATTGGGTAAAAGTTTGCGTCAGCCATACGAACTTTCTTTTTATTGAGATCTTGAAGGAGAGAATTGATATCGGCTGGTTGATCTGGTTGAATGTCTCCTATGATTGCCCGCGCCTGAATCCCCAGGTGGTAAGGACTACTAGCAAAGCTAGCTGGCAAGTGGGGTTTTGTACTGCCGTGTGGGGTGGCAGAAATAGTCATCACATGGAATATGCCTGTGGCAGCCATGGAAAGCAGGACGAGAGAGGCAGAGAGCTGCATGACAGTGTAGGGTGGTCCAAACAGAGGTTAGAAAGATAGTGAGATGGCTAGCTTTCAGAAACATCTCAGTACAGTGACCCAAGGTAGAAGCAATGCAATATATGTACCAACCAGTGCTGAAGCAATGAGAAGGCTTAGAGCAATAGAGGTGTACAACAGTACAAGGTGCTAGTAGCTGCAGAAATAGCTTCAGTATAGTGATTGAGGCAAACACAATTCAGGCAACAATGTGCTTACTAAAAAGTACTGCTAAAATGTGAAGAAGGAGGTGTACTGAGATATAACAACGGTAGCAACGGGCTATATAAATCCTGTAGTTCATGTGGGCAGTGCTAATGCAACAAATCTTCACCTAGGACCATAGGGGTTGATAATGTCTTGATATGACTCTTGTAACTTCCGATTTAATGATCAATGTGAGATATGATCGTCATGAAACATGTTGGGGAACAGTTTCCACCATCCAAAACATTTTTTGAGGAGTTTAGGTTTTTACCAAAGTCAGTAACCCTGGATACGGCACTGCAGGGTATTGAAGTCTTTGCTTCCATCAAATGCAAGGTATCTGTTTCTGATGAATAGTGCTACTCTATCAGATGGTAGCTGTGGGACAGGCAATCAAATAGATGATGCACTAAGCCACAATTCAACTAGGGCTCCTGAAAAATGAACAATTAACCGAGTACACACCAATGGAACTGTTCCACAGTGCACCAGCAAATTGATGCTGTTTCAGGTGTGACCCTCTTGTCCCCTAAAGTGCAGGAATTTGATGAGAAATACAAACAGTAACAGATCACTTTTGATTTTTACAGACTGCACATGGGCACAAATATATACATACTATACACCATTGGATAACTCTACCTTGTTACAACACTCTTGCCCAAGACTCTTGTCAGCTGGAGGAGAACTGGGCAAGTCATAACTAGTTACAGAACAATGTTGCTCAGACTCAGATTGCAACTCCACTCTGGTACTTCTCGCTGGCATATAGGAGAATGGTGTGAAATCTTGGCCAGGCACTAAAGTTAATTGTAGATGTGTACAGCAAATTCCAAACGTTGATGTGAGAAAGAATGACCATCATATCACAGCCTACTTATGACATGCACAGCCATTAACCAACATTGTTTGGTCTCTGAGCAACTGTTCCCATGTTTTGGGAGCGGTTTCTAACCAGAAATTTCCAACTCCTCCAGTGTGTAAATGTTTTGGTTGCATCAGCAGTGGGTACTGCAATTGATTGTTCCACAAAGTTCCACAAACATTAGTTGCTTTCTGAGAAAAAGTTACCCTCAGAACATAGCCTGTGGCAGCTCCAATTGAGAATGAGGCAGTTCAGACATCAACTAGCGTTAGCAAGGCCGGAAAGCGGCAAGTACAATTCCTGAGGATTGAATGAAAAATTACTTTTTGAGCAAGATTCGTAAGTAAACTTGGTGCTGGTAGAAGCCTGAACAAGTAATTTTGTTGGGAATAGCTTTTCCAATGAGTAATGTATAGTAAGTTGGTGGTTTGTCCTCACTGGAGCACACAATTATTCATGAAAAAAGAGGGACTATGCTGTATTGTTTGAAGTGCAACAATGGGTGTGAGTACAGATTTGAAACAAGTCTGTGGAGTAGAGCATGGAGATGAAGATTGTTTGACTTGCGTCTTCTTCTTAATGGTGTTGAACTATGTTGAATAGTCTAGATACAATTTGGTAAACTGCAGGAGCAGAGCTACAAGTGATTTTGTTATTCATAGCAGATTGAATAAATCGTATAGCATGAAATAGTTAATTGCACCTGTGACTTTGTTATCACAAAGAACCTTAGTAAACAATTCTGTGCCTGGTAAGGACCTTGCCAAGCCATCTGGTCATCAATATTGATTGTATTACAGGCATTTGCTATTGGTGACACCTTTGATAGGCAACTTGATAAAGTGACTGTACTACAATTGATAAATTTGGTTGCGGGAACAGGAGCCATACATTGATGAAGATAGTCACTAATGGTAGCAAGGAGCTCCATCTATCTTGCCATTATCTTGTGCAGTGTTCACTGCTGATTCTAGATAATTACTTGCTTCAAGAATGAAGGGCTTGGGGGTGTCTCATTGAATCAATTGCTGAAACATGTTACATGTGTCCTGTTGATGTCTGCACTGCCTCACCCCCATTGAAGCTGCCACAAGCTGGGTTCTGATAGTAACTTCTGCTTATAGAGCAACTAGTGGTTGTGAAACTGTATGGGAGAATCAAAGGCAGTGCTCTATGCTGATGCAACCATGTCCTGTTGATGTCTGAACTGCCTCAGCCCCATTAGGACTGCCACAGGCTATTTTCTGATTGTAACCCCTCCTTAGAGAGCAGCTTGTGGTTGTGAAACTGTGTAGAAAAATTAAAGCCTGTGCCCTATGCTGATGCAACCACGTCCTGTTGATGTCTGAACTGCCTTAGCCCCATTAGGACTGTCACAGGCTATTTTCTGATTGTAACTCCTGCTTATAGCGCAACTGGTGGTTGTAAAACTGTGTGGAAGCATCAAAGGCAGTGCTCTATGCTGATGCAACCACATCCTGTTGATGTCTGAACTGCCTCTGACACGGAGACAAGGCTCGACGTGACAAACAGGGACACGAAGTGGATGACGACGAAGTGGTGGTGGTAGGCGTGAAGCTCAATACTCTCACCAGCTATAAACCTTATGCAGATGTCTAGCCCAGTAAAGACCAAGTTAGTATTTGTACTACCAGCTATATAGTACAAGAGGGGGTGGCTTACCTAGCCCAGTAAAGACCAAGAGGTCGAGATGGGGGGCTAGGAGTGTACATGTAGCAGTATATATAGACTTCAGGGACCTGTGCACAAACCATGTTGAGGGCAGGCTTTGCAAGAAGCCGTGTGAACAAAGAACAAAAGAACTACCTAAAGGAGAACAGTAGCTATTGTCTAGACCTTGCCAAGAACTCTACTTGTGAGAGAATCTATCTAAAAGGAGACCAACTATTGTATTCTATTCCCACACCTGTGAGAACATCCTTCCATAAAGAGAACAATAGGGAAAGAACAAAAGGAGCCCATGTGAACGGTATCTATGACGTCAAACCCTAGCTATGGGCTGAGCCATGTGCTTGTAGCCATGTGGTCTTACTTAAGCTAAGTCACATGTCAGTGTGATGTAGTAGCAAGTAATGTGACCGTGTGGAGTGTCTAAGCCACGTGATACGGGCGCTTAATAGAAGTGCAAAGGAGTTTGTGCAGAGAAGGTTGCAACTGAGCTGCAGCCCGGAGTTTTACAGATAAAACCAAGAGGTAAATCGCAAAAATTAAGGGCTAGTCGGGCCATCCACGACATCCTGTTCCCGCAACCAAATTTATCAATTGTAGTACAGTCACCTTATCCCAGATCAAGTTGCCTATCAAAGGTGTCACAAATAGCAAATGCCTGTAATACAGTCAATATTGATGACCAGATGGCTTGGCAAGGTCCTTACCAGGCACAGAATTGTTTACTGAGGTTCTTTGTGATAAAAAAGTCACAGGTGCAATTAACTATTTCATGCTATATGATTTATTCAATTTGCTATCAATAACAAAATCACTTGTAGCTCTGCTCCTGCAGTTTAACAAACTGTATCTAGATTATTCAACAAAGTTCAACACCATTAAGAAGAAGACGCATGTCAAACAATCTTCATCTCCATGCTCTACTCCACAAACTTGTTTGGATTCTGTACTCACACCCATTGTTGCACTTCAAACAATACAGCATAGTCCCTCTTTTTTCATGAATGATTGTGTGCTCCAGTGAAGATAAACCACCAACTTAGTCTACATTACTCATTGGAAAAGCTATTCACAACAAAATCACTTGTTCAGGCTTCTACCAGCACCAAGTTTACTTACAAATCTTGCTCAAAAAGTAATATTTCATTCAATCCTCAGGAATTGTACTTGCCGGTTGCCGGCCTTGCTAACGCTAGTTAGAAGCAATGGCCTCTCAATCCAATGCCAAATCCAGTGCTGCCCCCGCTGCTGCTGCCAACCTCACCCACTCTGTTCCTTTCGGCAAGATTACGCCAATTGTCTACAACCCTTCAGTTGAGAACTTTGAGAGCATATCTACCACAACCTCAACACGGCCCAAAGGGCCTTCACTCGTTACGGTTGAAGGAGGAGCAACTGCTGCAATCTTCCACAACATGATGAATCAAATGGTGCTCAACTGGAACAATCAGCTGTTGTTGTTGGAGGATAGCCTCCAGGAATATATTGATAAGGTCGCTCAAGACCTCTATTCGCAGTCCGCTGCGGACACGCAAGTCCAGCGGATGGACACTGATTTGGATATGGTAAAGACAACAATCACCAACGTTGTCAACCAGATTAATCAGCTTCCATTGTCTCAAGGACAAGGAGGATCCTCACGCCAGCCCAAGATTGGCAAACCTCCGGAGTTCAATGGCACTGACGGCAAGGTCAAGTCCAACGAGTGGTTGAACAAGATTTCTCTGTGGCTTGTCCACAAGATTGTTGCTACAGATAGGCAACGTATTGCCGTCACGATGAACCGGTGAAACACTGAGGTACGCTCCGAAACTAATTACAACCACAAAGACAACACTACCAACCACAAAGTGGCAATAGGATTGTAAGGGCGTGGGAGCGCGGTAGTGCAAAAGTGTGCAAGGTGGTCCTTAGAGTCCTAGTTTACCTGTGCTGTAAGGAGCGATGAGGTTTGTGATAATAAAGGTTTTGTTTAAATTGAGCTAGGAGGGAAAGGTACCACGCGTATTGTGGGCAAAAGGGGTGGGCGGTGCAGTGAAAGCAAAAGAGTTTTTAGCACGACTCGAAGGGAACGCGCGCGGGGTGCCGAGTCTCAAAGTAAAGACAGCGCGCGGAAAGTTGCAAGCAGTAAACGGGAACGCAGGACAAATCTCAAACACAAAACGCAGTCGCTAATGAAGATGAAAGTGGTCGCTGTAAAACGCGGTCGCAGTGAAAGTAAACGCAGGAAGCTCGACGCAGTGAAGATGAAACGCAGACGCAATAACGCAGTTAAGAAATGGATGCAACACAATGAAACCAAAAGAGTCGCAAACAAAAGATGAACTATTGGGGCGCGAGACACCGCGCAAGGCTATGCAAGACCGCAGTCAATTTGACTTGATTGACTGGTCACGGGAGAAATAGTGAAGGACAACTCCTCCCGAGCGGCGGTGCGTGTTACAAGCAAATGCGTGGTCGGCGACAACGTTGGCGGAGCTTGTGAGATTGAATTGGATAAGTTTGCACTCGTGGTTATTGCCTTCAAAGTCTGGCAAAAGCCAACAATCTGGATGCGGCGCGCGGGCAGTCACAGTCAAGCGGAACAAAAGGTCTGGAGTGCAGGGGAATTGGGTGGTCGCTCTGAGTGTCGCAATAAGAGCAATTGTCAAGCAAGTCTGCAACCGTGGCGACGGACGACGCTGGCAAAAGGGATTTAGGAGTGGATCTCTCGGAGAAGACAGTAGGCGCTACTGAGGGTTCAGGCGGTGGCATGGGCGCAGGAATGATAGGGTAGCAGCAAAGGACTTCGTGGCGCGGGCGGTATGGTGTCACGAGCATGCACACTTTTTCCTTTTCTTTTCCTTTTATTTTCCTTATCTTATCTTATACATGGCTACTGTATGTGATCAAGTGCATTTGACAGACTGGTCACATGATCATAGAAGGTGCTGGAACATTGTGGAACATTGTAGAACATTGCACCATAGCACACCATACGTTCCCACGGCAGTATTAGGAGTACAGACCCGGTACCAGGGATCCATGTCTGAGATGTACATAAACCCACCCTGTAGCTCCCTAAAGACCTCAGATTCTACCTCCTGGTCTTTAGGTGACGTCCACCTTGTACCTAGTCCCTCACTGTACTAATATAAACCTGGTCTTTAGCTCATTGTTAGCTGATCCCTCGTCGTTGCATCTTCACTTCTCCTCATCATCCTTTCCCTTGTCGTCATCGTCCACGCAACTTTGCTCGTTGTTCCTCCATCCCCGTTGTCACTTCCTCGCTCTTCATAGAGTTTGGTTGTGCTCTTGACATTAGGTAGAATCTCCGTACGCTCGCCTGGACGTTGCGCAACCGCACATTTTCCCTTTCCCCAAAAGTTTATAACAGTTTAGTCCCCCCGGTTTACCAGTACGTTGTATTGGCCCGAACCTCTGATCTTACATCTCATTTTGTGGTTGTAGTGCCCAAGGACGTACACATTTGTTGCCGCATACCTGAGTTCTTCTTTGAGGCTTGTCGAGAACTACGCGAGCAAGGACGTCCTCATCTCTACACAGAAAAGGACCTTGAAGCCATTGTCTCCTACGTCTCACGCCGCCCTCACTACCATCCCCTGGGCACCAGGCTTCCTGCCTTCGACCACAAAAAGTTTGCTCGTGACAACGAGTCCATCAAGGAACGTGCACGCACAGAACGCGCGCAAACCCTCGCGGAGTGAATTGAGAAACCGTCTCTCAAGGACTGTGTCTCCCAGGCACCCCTGCCACCTCGCCCAGACGCACAAAAACCTGTGACACTCGATTTCCACAAGTTTTTCATCAAGGACCAAGTTGGCATCCTCAAGCCAAAGATCAAGGCCACTACCAGACGCCTCAAGATTCTGATCAAACTCACTCGCAACCAGAACAATTCGCAGACCCAGGCAATATTACTTCTCAACAATAAACTTCTACATTTCATTGAGCACACGGAGGAAGTACTCTCCACGCGCACACCTGCCCAGCTCAAAGCACTGAACTGGGGCTTGCAGTCAGTAGGGCAGATCAACTTCACGCAATTACGCAAGAGGTTGACAGAAGTTACAAGTAGAGTTGCATTTGTAGCAGACGGAGGATACTTCGAAAAACTTCCCCTGTAATAGATAGCCATCATTAAGTGCGATAATCTATTCCACGTCTTCAATCCCGACAATCTTCAGGATTGTCACAATAATGAAGAAGACCACGTGTATATTGAAGTCTGCGAACAACAGCCGTGTCCAAATTGAAACCAAAAGTTTGTAGTATCTCGTCATTTCAGAGAAGGACAACAATACTCTGGATACGTAGCCTGCGATAGCAGTCAAATACCGTTGATTGTTGAAGTTTCTGGAGAAGTCGAAGTTCCAGAACTTGATACCAGTTTAGTCACAGCAGTTTTACTGGAAACCACCACTGCTGCCCCTGTTCTCATCATCCCCAAAACCATACCGGAAATCTCACCGGTAACTCCTGAAGCACCCACAGTCATCCCCACCAATCCCACACCTGTCACAATGACAACCCCAGCAGTAGACCCCGCCCTGGTTGCAGCCATTGTAGCTGCAGTTGCACAAGAAATGCCCAGACCGCAGGTTACGGTCAACAACAATGACTCCAAGCCCGACAGATACAAGGGCAAACATGGTTGTGACCTGGAACGTTTTCTGTCCCAGTGTGAGGCTTACTGGGTGACTGCCAGTATCACTGACGAGAAAACCAAGGTCCTGACGGCCATCTACCGTCTGTTGGAGAAAGCTGCCCAATGGGCAATACCAGTCACAGATCACATGGCTGACCACGATGGTGACTTGCCGGCCAATCTTGACACGTGGGCTAAGTTCAAAACCGAGCTCAAAAAGTATCTCGGCGATGCAATGCCCGAAGATACTGCCATCCGAGAATCGGAGAAGCTCTGTGGAGCTGAGAAGAAGGAGAAGAACGCGCGTGACGTAGGAACATATGTCACAGACTTCCAATCCTACTTGGGTCGCATCTCCGGATTAAGCGACAAGGACAAGGAGATCCGCTTCATCAAGGGTCTCCCAGAGTACATCTATTGTAGATTGGCAACTGCTGAAGCTCCGCCAACAAACTATCAGGGGTGGATTGACAGGTCTCTCAAGATGGCAGCTGCGTATGCCCGCATATGGGAAACAACGGAGAGAAAAGTGCCTTCTACTCCTTCGTCAACTGCGTCAAAGCCCACCGTATCTCAGCCCTGGTTTACTCCGGTCCCTCGCACTCCCAACGGTCCGGTTCCTATGGAAGTTGACGCCTCCAAGTTGCAACAAGGTCGGCGGTGTTATAACTGCCAGGAACTTAAAACGGATCCCAGTCAAATTGCACGCACGTGCACCAAGCCTGCAGTTCCTCATCCACCTCCTCGTGGACCACGTGTAGCTGCTACCAATGCAGAGGCCTCAACGTCTAAAGTCGAAGGAAAGAAACCAGGAGAGCCCATTCCGTCAGGGGTGTCAGAAGTAACCCTTAACGCAATACTTGGAGAGCTGGAAAAGTTGAAGGCGGAGAATGCCGACCTCAAAAAGAGACTTGAGGAGGGTTTTTGATACGGGCTGTGATTTGAGCTGCGCAAGCACGCGCCCCACATTTACCATGTACTAATAGATTTTCCATACTCGCATCTGATGTACTAGAGACTGGCTCTGAATCCGAAGACTTTCATGTACCAATCACAGTTTCAGGAGTGCGGAGATCTAAAGAAGTCGCAGCTATGATTGATAGTGGAGCCTCGACACTATTCATTCATAAACGGTTTGTTCGAGAGCACCGTATTAGGACCCGGAAGTTGAAACAACCCATTCCAGTGTACAACATAGACGGAACCCCAAATCGAGATGGGGCTATTGATGAGGTTGCCATTCTCAATATGAGGATAGGAGACCACGAGGAAAGGACCATCTTCACGGTCACTGATACTGGGCCGGAAGACGTGATCATAGGAATTGATTGGTTGCAGTATCACAACCCCACCATTGATTGGTACGAAGGCATCATCAGGATGGATGGATGTCCTGATGCATGTAAGCCCAGGGAACGGGTTGAGGCAGCAAAGGAGGCTGCAGCTGAGAGAACAGCTGAGCCTAAACGGAAGAAGAAGACCCCAGGATTGCGGAAAGTTGTGGAACAACTTCCGTACTTGCCGGTGGATACGGAGGAGGCTGAGGAAGACCTCGAGGAGACCCCGGAAGGTTCAGGAAGTTTGGATGTAACCAAATTGCCGAAGTTACAGGCACAGGCCACTACTCAGCTCGGTGGAAAAGGAACTCCCCGACGCATTCTACGCACACGCCCTACACCCATGGTACAAGAAGGTGTCATGGATGGCCTGACTAGCCCTTAATTTTCGCAATTTACCTCTTGTTTTTATCTGTAAAACTCCGGGCTACAACCTAGTTTCAATTCTCTCTGCATAAACTCCTTTGCACGTCTATTAAAGCGCCCGTATCACGTGGCTTAGACGCTCCACACGGTCACATTACTTGCTACTACGTCACACTGGCATGTGACTTAGCTTAAGTAAGACCACATGGCTACAAGCACATGACTCAGCCCATAGCTAGGGTTTGACGTCATAGATACCGTTCACATGGGCTCCTTATTGTTCTTTCCCTATTGTTCTCTTTATGGAAGGATGTTCTCACAGGTGTGGGAATGGAATACAATAGTTGGTCTCCTTTTAGATAGATTCTCTCACGAGTAGAGTTCTTGGCAAGGTCTAGACAATAGCTATTGTTCTCCTTTAGGTAGTTCTTTTGTTCTTCGTTCACACGGCTTCTTGCAAAGCCTGCCCTCAACATGGTCTGTGCGCAGGTCCCTGAAGTCTATATATACTGCTACATGTACGCTCCTAGCCCCCATCTCGACCTCTTGGTCTTTACTGGGCTAGGTAAGCAAACCCCCTCTGTACTACATAGCTGGTAGTACCCAATACTAACTTGGTCTTTACTGGGCTAGATTTCTGAATAAGTTTGATAGCTGGTGAACGCATTGTGCTTCACGCCTGCCACCACCTCCTCGTCGTCATCCACATCGTGTCCCTGTTTGTCACGTCGAGCCCTGTCTCCGTGTCATTAGGTCGAGATCGTTGTGTAACCCCTGGGTTTATATCTCCTCCCCCACCGTTTACAAAAGTTTATTCCTGTTTGACGAGTACGTCTCCGGTCTCATCATACCGTTGAGCTACCACTTACGTCGACCGTTTGAATCCCCCTGCGTTGTCTAGTGCCTAAGGACACGCGCACCCGTTTGTCTAAGGACCTCACTACCAACGAGCCTCAGCTCAAGAGGTGCCTCCCGCCTTCCTTCTTTGACGCTCTCGCTGCCAAGCGAAAGAGCGGTCAACCTCATCGCTGGTCTGACAAAGACCTGGTCGCCGTTGCCGACTACGTCTCCAAGAAACCGCCAGTGAAAGGCATCACTCTCACCGTCCCCTCGTACGAGGAAAATCGACAACTTCGCGCTTCTGCCAGAGCATACGGAGAACGCGTTGCCGAAGAACGTGCTCGCACCTTAGCAGAGCAACGTATCCACAAGCCCACACTCTCTGAGCGGCTTTCCAAGCTCCCTGCACCCACTCCCGCTCCCGCTGCACCAAAACCGGTACTCCTTGATTTCAAAAAGTTGTCATCAGTCGACCTCATAGGCATCTTCAAGCCTAAGCTCACCGCTGTCCACACACGACTACAAGCTCTCACTGAGCTTCAAGAACTTCTCCATTGCGCGGACCCCGACCACCGCCGCGCTCTGCTTCACCTCGTCAATAAAGTCAACCGCTTCCTCAATCGACTTGACGAACTCGCGCCAGTCACAGCAGACCGCGAGTGGCAACTTCTAGACTGGGGTTGCAAGGCAATTGGGAAGATCTCGTTTAAACAGCTTCGCAAGAATTATAGCAAAGTTCTTGCCCAGCTTAACATAGTCAATAGAGATAGCTACTTCGACTGGATTAGATAGTCCAGAAAGTTTTGCCTGCCACAATTTGTGATAATTGCATCCACTTCTTTGATTCGAGCGCGGTCACAGACGACCACTTCTACTAAGAAAATCGACGACTCATCACCAAAGAAGACATGGACCCCAACCAGCCCGCTGCCCCGCTGCTCCAGCTGCCCCAGTTGCAATTTGAGCCAGCAAGACGTCCTAAATATACTGGGCGTCCTGTCACAGAGGATGGTTGACCTCACCAATCAAGTGGCTGCTTTGGCAGCCGTTCAGGCACCAGCCGTCGCCGCGGCCACGCATACGTCCCGAGAACGGAGTATTGTCGAGAAGCCCGTCTCTTTTAAGGGAAAAACGTCGTCGAAGCAAGACTTTCCGGCATGCTTTCATCGTCTGGGCTCAGAATCAGGGCAAGGCGTTCTTCCAGCAAGACGCGCAAGGCCAGGTCCGGGTGGACAACAACGGCGCGAGGATCTTTGATCCTCATAAACTCATCACAAGCGCCCTGTCCTTCATGCAGGAAGACGCAGCTGATTGGGCTCGTCCTCACATCGAGGAGCTAGCCAATAGCAAACCAGCATTTGGAAATGACTGGGACACGTTCATCGAGGCCTTCAAGGCAAAGTTTGAGCCTATTGACGCGGTCATGGAGGCCAAGACTAAGGTTACCGGCATGAAGCAGGGTAACAAAACATTCGCCGCCCACATCTCGGAGTTCGAGACCTGGGCCCCTCGCACTGGCTGGAGCCAGCAGGACCTTTTCGACCGTCTCAAGTCGAGCTTGAGTACGGAATACCTTCAGCGCGTCTCTTATTTCCAGACCCGCGCCACAACCTACGATGCACTGAAGGACCAGTGCAAGGCAGTAGATGCTCAGCTGGCCGATCTACGCAACAGCACTGGGAAGGTCATGGTAGACAGTTCCTCGGGACATGGCAAGTCCCACCAGCAAGCGTTCCGCGACCCCAATGCAATGGAGATCGACGCATCCCGTTTCTCCGCCTCGTTCGACTCGCTCTTTGCGGGTCTAGGCAAACAGGAGATCTTCCAGAAATGGAAGAAGGAGATGAGCAAGCGCTGCTCGGTTTGCGGATCTGAGAGTCACAAGAAGAGGGACTCAAGCACCCCGATGACCCGGTCTGCAACCACTGCGGTGGTACGGGTCACTGGGGGGCAGTTTGCCTGAAACGGCTTCAAGGTGTCCCTAAGGGGCAAAAAGTCGCTGCGACCTCGTCGACCTCGTCGACCACTACTGCGCCAAAGCAAGACGCATCCAATGACAAGGATGCTAAGATTGCTGCTCTCAAGGACATGCTGGACATCCAGAAAAAGCAAATGGATGAGATGGCAGCCAAAATCAACGCGGTTTTTTGAAACGGACTCGTGACAAAGCCGCAGCTGCGAGTCCCCCCGATACCCCGTCCTCGTCTTCTACCTCGTCATCTTCGTGTACCATAGCAACTCCGTGCCCGTCGTCTGTTATCTCTTCATGTACTATCTCGTCGCTAGATCGGTTATCTTCTCATTTCCGTGTACATGTACTAGTCAAAGGTCTCAATAGAAGCATCCGTGTTCCTGCTATGATTGACTCAGGAGCCACGGCTTTGTTCATCAGTCACCAGTTCGTCAAAAAGCATAAGATTATCCAACACCCTCTTGAAAGGATCATCTCATTACACAACATTGACGGAACTAAGAACAAAGCGGGCGGATTAACACACTTCGTGCGCCTCACACTTACAGTTGGAGACCACACAGAAAAGGCAGAGTTTCTCGTCACGGACTTAGGTCCAGAAGACGTTATTCTTGGGCTACCATGGCTCAAACGCGTAAACCCTACCGTTAACTGGGAAAAAGGAGAAATGACAATTCCGAGCGGCTCGGAAGAATCTCCTGATGAACCTTTCCAGAAGGTTGACGGTAATCGCAAAGAACGTAGGCAGTGGGTCAAAGCCGGTATTATCCAAGACACCACTGACGAAGTCTGGTGTATGGCCGGCTTCACCTATTCTACCAAGCTTGCTGCCGAAGCAAACGAAGCTAAAGCTCAGCGCTCCTTCGAAGACATTGTTCCATCAGAGTATCACCGACATGCTAAAGTCTTCTCTGAGGAAGAGTCTAATCGGCTACCCCAGCATCAGCCCTGGGACCATTCGATTGATCTCAAACCAGACGCTCCTGAGACCATCAAATCGAAAGTTTACCCTATGCCCCTGAACGAACAAGCCGAGCTTGACAAGTTCATTCAGGAGAACCTATCAAAAGGTTACATTACGCCTTCTAAGTCTCCGATGGCTTCTCCGGTCTTCTTCATCAAAAAGAAGGATAACAAACTCCGACTTATTCAGGACTATCGAAAACTCAACGACATCACTGTGAAAAACCGCTACCCTCTACCGCTTGCCACCGACATCATCAACAAGCTCAAGGGTGCAAAGATCTTCACCAAATTCGATGTTCGTTGGGGATATCACAATGTCCGCATCAAAGAAGGAGATGAGTACAAAGCGGCTTTCGTTACCAACCGAGGACTCTTCGAACCTAAAGTCATGTTCTTCGGTCTCACAACTCACCCGCTACCTTCCAAGCTCTGATGGACAACATCTTCGCCGACCTCGTGGCCGAGGGCAAGGTGGCTGTCTATCTAGATGACATCTTGATCTGGAGCAACAACCTGACAGAGCACCGCAAGGTTGTTCATGAAGTCCTCGAGCGACTTCAGCAGCACGATCTGTATCTTCGTCCGGAAAAGTGCGAGTTTGAGAAATCTGAGATCGAGTACCTTGGATTGATCATTCGCGCCGGCGAAGTAGCTATGGACCCTGTCAAAGTCCAAGCAGTTTCTACGTGGCCCACACCCAAGAACCTCAAAGAAGTCAGAGGATTCATCGGGTTGCCAACTTCTACCGCCGCTTCATTCAAGACTTCTCAAAGCACGCACGGCCTCTACACGACCTGACTAAGAAGGACGTACCGTTCGTCTGGGGTCCAGCACAAGAGACTGCCTTCACGTTGCTAAAGAAGGCCTTTACCACTAAGCCTATCTTGGCAGTCTGGGACCCTGAACTCCCTACACGTCTAGAAGTCGATGCCTCGGGCTATGCGACCGGTGGAATCATCTCCCAGAAATCGAAGGAAGATGGATTCTACCACCCTATCGCCTACCGGTCCGCATCTATGACTGAAGCAGAACGTAACTACGAAATCTTTGATCGGGAGATGTTAGCCATCACCGAAGCTCTCAAAGATTGGCGCCACTACCTTGAGGGGCTCAAGGAACCGTTTGAGATCTGGACAGATCACGCAAACCTGCAGTACTGGAAGACTGCGCAACACCTCACTCGACGTCAAGCACGTTGGTCATTACTCTTGGCTGACTTCGACTTTGTGTTGGTACACAAGCCCGGTAGTACCATGATACATGCTGATCCCCTCTCTCGTCTTCACTCTCACGCTGTCACGGACGAAGAAGACAACAAGGATCAGGTGGTACTGAAACCGGAACACTTCCGGATCCTCGCTACCAGTGCGCTCGCCACTGCTTCTCCACTCGAATCAAAGATCCGAGAATGCACGGAGCAAGAAGCAGAAGTCGCACAAGCTCTCGCTACCCTTCGCAAAAAGGGTCCTCGCAAACTTGTCGGCGGTTTACTCGAATGGGAAGAGAGTGACGGGCTCATCTATTACAAGGGAAAACTCTACATCCCTAACAACAAAGAGCTCCGTCATGAAATCGTCAAATCTTGCCATGACACACCCGCGGCTGGTCATCCGGGCAAACACGGCACCATAGAGCTAGTCTCACGACACTATTGGTGGCCGAAGATGAATGCCTTCATCGAGACTTACGTACTAGGTTGTGATCGCTGCCAACGCTACAAGTCAGCTCCACACCCTAAAGCAGTACTACAGCCTCAGGAAACTCCGGCCGGACCTTGGGAACACGTCGGAGTAGATCTCATCACTCAGCTGCCACCCTCTAAGGGATTCGATTCGATCGCGGTCTACGTCGACCATTACTCCGATCAAACGCACATCATCCCTACTACACTAAGGTTAACGCTGAGGGATTGCCGATCTACATTACAAAGAAGTATTCCGACTTCACGGCATTCCCAAGAAGTGTTCTCTGACCGAGGACCCCAGTTTGCAGCGCGCTTCATGCGTGCGCTCTATCACCGCCTGGGCATAGAGACTGGTTTTACGACCGCCTATCATCCGCAAGGAAATGGCAAAGTCGAACGCAAAAACCAGGATATTGAACAGTATCTGCGTCTATTCTGTCAGCAACGACAAGACGACTGGGTCGATCATCTACCGGCGGCTGAGTTTGCACTCAACTCGCGAGTACACGCGGGTAACTCCCAAACACCGTTTGAAGTCATCTATGGATATCGCCCGACTTCACCATACCAGTGGCAAGCGAAGCAATATCCCTTCACTCGATGAGCGCCTTGATAATATGGCTCGAGTACGAAAGGAGACCGAAGCAGCTCTTCGTCTAAGCAAAGAAAAGATGAAGCAACTTTACGAGTCTGAGAAGCGTTCTCCACGCGTCTTCCAAGTAGGGGACATGGTCTGGCTAAACGCTAAGAACGTCCAGATTCATCAGGCTACCCCTAAACTCGGTCCTCGACAGCTCGGCCCGTACAAGGTCATCGAACGCATTGGCGATCTCGATTACAAACTTGATCTACCCAGCTATCTCCGAATCCACCCCGTCTTCCACATCAACCGTCTAAGTCCCTGGCACGACAACGGCAAAGATGTACCTCCACCTCCTGATCCTATCGTCATAGAAGGAGAAGAACAGTACATCGTCGAAAAAGGTGCTAGACAGCAGGCTACACGGACGTTGGAAGAAATTGCAATTCCTTGTCAAATGGGAAGGGTATTCAGACGGACACAATAGCTGGAACCGGTTGAAACCTCGAGAATAGTCAAGAAGCAATTGACGACTCTACAAAGCAAACCCCGGAGCGCCCCGGGTCATCAAAGCTTCACTCTTCGCGGATCTCCGCTCGCACTTTCGGGAATTCAATACCCAGACCGACCCCGCTTTCCTTCGCACGATCTATCCATCTACATACGATCTTAGCTGGGATGAAGGCAAACACATCGGTCTGGATATCTCAAGAACATCACACTGACGGGTAACGTCGAGTCAACGACACCAGAAGGGGAGAAACTTCCTAGCATCCTTCTGACTAGACAATCGGGGCAATTCTGCTGAATCCCTGTAGACGGGTAGAAGACCTCTATCACCACAGCACAGTGATGCTTC